>JACATO010002235.1:0-10000 GCA_018389105.1 Nautilus pompilius
TGATTATAAATGTATTATTTTTTATGTTATGCTTATTTTACGAACCTGATCTCGTATTTAAACTCGGGGAATGATACATATGATTTGTTTTAGTCTTTTTCTACGAGGTTTACGCTCTTTTGGGGGATATCTATTACATATGAAAACGAAAGAAACTTATCTTACACTAGCTGAGTCCATCCTTTTGTTGTAATTTCATTCACTTGCACGTTTTACTGGTGATTAGTATAATTAGTTATTTGTTCTTTGTAGTTGTTGAATTTGAGATAGAGACCACAGATGCAGCATTTACTGGAAACATGGGCGTGTCCCAGTCTGTGATCAGAGGTCTGGCAGTGACCCGCAGAGCGGCACTGAGACATATTGTGCTTAGTCGAGTACAATATATTCTTTTAAGCAACGTGGCCATCCTCCATCTTTTGTGGAATACCTCTTTTCTTGTACGAACGCGTGATGACACCTGTTTTAGGTTTCTCGCTTGGTTCTCTTCCCTTGATATTCCTATTATTCAGAGTGTTACATACTTATGAGCCGTCAGATTGAAATGTAATTAGTAAGGAGGAACTGCTACTAACCCTTTATTCAAATATAAAGGTGAGTCGGTTAAAACCATCAGAAGTTTATTCACATCAGCAAGTTCTGCTTATTTCTAGTTTTAATGATATGTAAAGATTAAAACTTTAATAATCATACTACTAATAACATATAACCATTCCATTCGCTTTGGAGTATTAGTAGAGTAGAGAATCTTTTGACTCTTTTAACCCCATACCTGTCTATTTCGGTCGGCTTATAAACGGCACGACCGCATAAATGGTAAATATGACCGCGGAAACAACGAGCTGAGCCGAAGCAAAGGAAATAGGAACTTTCTTAAAGTCACCATGTTCGATCTTTCTGTTGCACCCGGAAAGACAAATTTCCATCGATTCCTTGCAGTGGTTTCAGCCGCCGAAAAGCCCATTGCAGTCCGTTGATGTTTCTACTGCAGTAAACATCCGTCCTATCACGACGTCGCGATTAAACAGTGTTGCAGTTCCTTCACTGTCCGCCAGTGACGGAAATTAAGCAGCTTTGTAGTTTGGGAGGCTGAAAATCGCATAAAACTTCCTGTAGATGATAAGAATGTCAGAAAGAAGAAAACGAAAACGAGATACTCAGGATTCACGCGAAGGTATCTATCTAATCCTGTCAGTTATTCTACTGCTTTTCGTCGATCCAAGTTTGTCTGTGAGTTAGATTCAAAATGCCTTTAGAATTCTACCAATTTCCGACGGTCATATTTACGGAGAGAGAGAGAGAGAGAGAGAGAGAGAGAGAGAGAGAGATATGACGTCAGTATCAGTACAGAGAGAAAGGGAAGAGATGACGTCAGGGAAAGATGTAACGTCTGAGAGAGAGAGAGAGAGAGAGAGAGAGAGAGAGGAGAGAGAGAGAGAGAGAGAGAGAGAGAGAGAGAGAGAGAGAGAGAGAGATGACGTCAGTATCAGTACAGACAGAAGGGGAGAGATGACGTCAGGGAAAGATGTAACGTCAGAGTGAGAGAGAAGAAATGGAGAGAGAGAGAGAGAGAGAGAGAGAGAGAAGAGAGAGAGAGGAGAGAGAGAGAGAGAGAGGAGGGAGGCTACAAAAGCCTCAAGAATCTGGAGAAATGGTTTCTCACACAAACCGATTTCTAGGCACAGCCGTTTATTTATTATGGCTAAAAAGATATTAGGTGGAGCCTCATCACCACGTGGAGAGTTCCACGAATTAAGACGTCTCCCGACAGTTTATACTTTCGTAGCTTCATGCCGCCCTTAAAGAGAACCCTAACCCTAACCCTAACCCTAACCCTAACCCCATTCCTTTTTTGTTCCTTATGCAATTTTCCTACCTCGTCGAATGCTACGATTGATCCTTTGCTTTGATTAATTATTACTTCCTGGTCATTTAAGTTTGTGGTGGCACATCCCAGACGGAAATTGCTATTATATTTTGTGGCTTTTCTCGGTTTCTGAGGTCATTAAAGAGAAATAAAGAACTCCGACTCGTTAATCTGACTAGTACTGATCTTGTATACTGACTTCATGACCACAGACATGGCGAACGAATCAAGAGTGTCAGTCAAGCAGTAAGGCCCCGCCCCCCCGGCCCGGTGAACTTTGCCTTGTGGGAAATAACGACGTCCCTCTGTACAATGAGTTTTCAAAAAGAACTGGTCTACGTGCAGACTACGCTTTCCAGAATCCTTAAGCACCCAAGCCGCGGTCAAACCTTCATTGCGCTGAAGCAGAGATCGCGAGCGGCCTCCAGACGCAGGATTTTTACCCGTCTTCGTGGCCGCTGTTTACTCCGAGCCGTTTCCAATTCTTCTTTTCCCCCCTTTTCTGAAATCGGTTTACTTAATGTGAGAAATTAGATCTCTCGGATTGTGGAGCAAAACTCATTCTATGCCAGGCTTCAGACTATCGGATTATTTCTCTGACCTTGTATCTCGAAGAAAATATTGAAAATGGAAGGTTTTCAATTTCGCGAAAACAATAATGCTTTGAAGGCTTCTGGTTACTAAATATGCCTCTGCGTTTTGGACGGATTTGCGCATGCGCGCCCGCTTGTTACAAAATATGTGCGGCGACCCTCCCAGTCCATTATAACAATTTAAATAAAGCCTGGATGGTCTGTACGATTAACGAATTGCATCGAAAACTGTAAAACAAATATATATAGGGTCCCCAACTGTTTTGGAACATGTGACAGTTGTATTTTTCGAAAGTGGATTAATGGTCGTGTAGAGATCCCAGATTTTACGTTCTCGGGGACCGCGTATGGACATAACAGCTCACACGACAAAGGGGCTCTGTTTTCTTTTCTGAGCCGCAGCTTCCGTGACAGGGTGGACGTCTTGCAAGGTGCAAACTTCAGAAGGGTTAGGATGCTAACTGGGTTTTCAGCTAAAGAAAACAACTTACCGGTGTAAAAGCTAAAGCGGAGAGTTGTTACCGGCAAGAAACAAAAATCAAAAGCCCTTGATATGTTTTTTTTTCTTTACTTTATTGACAGGCTACTTATATAAGGGTCTACTGACAGGCTACTTATACAAGGGTCTACTGACAGGCTACTTATATAAGGGTCTACTGACAGGCTACTTATACAAGGGTCTACTGACAGGCTACTTATACAAGGGTCTACTGACAGGCTACTTATGTAAGGGTCTACTGACAGGCTACTTATGTAACGGTATACTGACAGGCTACTTATATAAGGGTCTACTGACAGGCTACTTATACAAGGGTCTACTGACAGGCTACTTATACAAGGGTCTACTGACAGGCTACTTATACAAGGGTCTACTGACAGGCTACTTATGTAACGGTATACTGACAGGCTACTTATATAAGGGTCTACTGACAGGCTACTTATACAAGGGTCTACTGACAGGCTACTTATACAAGGGTCTACTGACAGGCTACTTATACAAGGGTCTACTGACAGGCTACTTATACAAGGGTCTACTGACAGGCTACTTATATAACGGTCTACTGACAGGCTACTTATACAAGGGTCTACTGACAGGCTACTTATATAAGGGTCTACTGACAGGCTACTTATACAAGGGTCTACTGACAGGCTACTTATACAAGGGTCTACTGACAGGCTACTTATATAAGGGTCTACTGACAGGCTACTTATACAAGGGTCTACTGACAGGCTACTTATACAAGGGCCTACTGACAGGCTACTTATGTAACGGTATACTGACAGGCTACTTATACAAGGGTCTACTGACAGGCTACTTATACAAGGGTCTACTGACAGGCTACTTATGTAACGGTATACTGACAGGCTACTTATACAAGGGTCTACTGACAGGCTACTTATACAAGGGTCTACTGACAGGCTACTTATATAAGGGTCTACTGACAGGCTACTTATACAAGGGTCTACTGACAGGCTACTTATACAAGGGTCTACTGACAGGCTACTTATATAAGGGTCTACACCCGCATTTACCGCTTTCTCCACGATTAATTCGGAATTCTTCATATTGAAAATGCGGCTGGAGATGTTTCAGCAGACAAAATGCTCGTGCGGCGACCCCTATTCTCAAGCGGTCTGCAGCGGACCACTAAGAAAGATGTCGGGGGGGGGGTTGGGTGGACATCCAATAAATTGTCACGACCGAGATAATCGCCACTACTTGCGGCAGACTTCACCGGCCTGATCGCTGACGAACTAAGCTACCTCGCCGTTGGAGTTTATCGTTTGAAATATACCCGGGCATAGCGCTAATCACGTGAAAGTGAAGGGACCGTACGAAGCGTTCCTACACAAAGATCTACTTTATACAGTTCGAGAGCTGACGTGTAATCCAGACGCCTCTTTCAAGTGCTACAGTCTTCAGAGCTGGTAAGGACTGGAAGTACATCCGTGGCTGGGGACGGTGGAAGAAGAATGAAAGGCTTTTGTACAGATGTTGCATCCAATTTATGGTACTTTGCCATATTAAACAAAGTGCCCAAAGGAATAACGAAACACGCAATTAATACTACTCTGCTTCTGAAGACGAATGATTCTGAGTGGGATTTATGAGCGACAGTGGAAACACCAGCATAAACTCGTTATGAAGGACACATTATGCTCACTTAACGGTGATAATTAACGTTCAGAAATGACTTCACCGCAAGCATTGATTACAGTAACAAGAAGGCTGTCGTTTGTGCTATTCTTGGTTCCATGCTGCAAGCAGAAAAACTGTGACAATTATTGGAGATATTTTTTCATCATCGGGAGGTAATGTTCCACCCGACATTCCACTTTAAATATGGAATGGATGAACCTCAACCACAACGGAAGGTGCCCCCAAGTTTCTTGATGGTTCAAGAGAAGGCCAAGTCCTTGCCTCAAGACTTAAAGCTCAGAGACAGAGGTGAGAGCTCCAACTGTGGGGAGAAAACACGTCAGTATTTTCTATTTAAGCAATTATTTGATTCTTTAAGGTGTTGGCCCATTACTAACCATTATACCTTTCTCACCAGACTCTCCACATGACCTTTCCCAGGGCACTACGGCTAAGGGAGTGCGCCGACAACGTCGGATCGCAGCACGTTAGACATATTAGGTCATTCGCTGTATGATGCTACGGGTAACAGACAAAGGTAGTGAATGTTATACAACCCGATAAATATATTACAAAAAAGAAACTGCTAAAAACTCAATTTGGTTGTCAAAGTAACTTAGGCAGATACTGGCACACAAATTAATACTCTTCTGGCCACAGAGATGGATTTTTATTTATCTTTTTTCTCTAAACAATAAAAGCTTAACCTTCTGTTTGGTAAATTGCGAAACCCACGGCTTTGCGTTCGTGTTCAGATCTGATCAGCTGAAACCTACGGTCGAAATAGGTTTATGAAAATGGTGCTTTGGGGACAATGTTAAGTCGAAATAAAGTCTCTCAACTGTTGCTTCGTTTACCATTGTTTTAGTGCTTCTCTCGACAGGTATTAGCGCAAGTCACGATCCGTCACGCAGCGAGAAAAAAGTCATAACTCTCCCAAGTTCTGGAGAACAGACGCTATCCAGAAAGGAATTAGAAAGGCGCATATTTAATGGCCGCGCGCGCTCTTCTTGAACAAGTAGAACAAAAACTGTTTCTGAACATTTCACAGCCTTCCTTCCGCTCATGTTGTATTTTGATTGATTTTATTTGGCAGCGTGAAATTTGATTGATTTTATTTGGCAGCGTGGAAGATCTGTTTCTTTAAATGATTATGTGGGGAGAGGAGATGGAAGTTTCGGTCACCTGGTTGTATATGTCAGAATGGTTAATTAAAGTCCGGCAGAGACAAAGGTAAAAAAAAAAAAAAACAACAAAAAACAAATAAAAGAATCCCCTCAGATGGCTGTACCCCCCCTAAAAGAGTTAAAGGATTATGACCCTGTGGACTTTCCGAGGTCGATTTCACTCATCGAAATATGGCTCGTTGAGTTTTGTTCCATTTATCATGTATTAGCGAGTAGAAAACCAGGAAGTTCGCGACAGTCGGATGTTAGGGAATCTGTTTCCAACTTTTATATTGCAGAATATATATATATACAGTGGCGTTGAAAATCATTTGGAAAACATGCAAAAGACCGTCATCTGCTGTACCATCGTTTATTGTTAGTGAAAATGCATTATCCCAGCAGGAAGAAAGCAACAGAGAATCAGACAATCAGCGGTATCAGAGCATCACTCATCAATTCAGACGTTGTTGTCAGCTGAAGCTCCTCACAAGATAGTGGACCGAGCAGATAATTCCCTCTAATGTTAAATTTTTTAGGTAATAGAACCGCAAGGTAAGAAAAATTTCCCCGCGGCTGGTTTTAAAACCTAGCGCAGAGTATCCGATCGACTACTGAAGACGGTTCTTCTGCTACACTCAGCAACTCAGCCTCTGTAGACGGTCGACACCGGTTGGGTTGGTCGATCGCGGGGCTAGCAGAAAGACAAAAATCGACTTGACCGGGCTACTGTCCACAGGCCTAAAACCCTAAATTATCCCAACAAAAAAAAAGTTTGTTAAATTTCTACTCTAACGATTAAAACACGAAATGGGTATATCTAATATTTACGGTCTCTATATTTGTGCTGTAAATGCATAAAAGCCAGGAGACTTCATCTTAAATTCTGTTAAATATGCGCTGAACGCTTTGAGAAACTTGAGTATTTTATTGGCCCCCTCACCCTGGGTCCGTACAGCGAATTTCGAAGTGAACCAAATCAAAGAGTCTTTCTTGTCTTATACCTCTGTTGATATTTTCTAGCATTCCATCGACTTCATCAGCAGCCGAAACACATCATTATCGTTTGAATTTTCCGCTTTTTAAAATCATTAATAACCATCGTCTCCCATATAATTACAGCGGTGATATTTCCCATTTTATTTTTTGGAATATAACTTCTACATTTTCTAGACTTAATCCGCTATTTTCCGCCTGATTAGTCCATAAGAAAAAGGGCAACTAAGGCTTATTTAAAACTTATCTCCGCCGTTTTAGAGTAAATTCCTGGTTATTTAAAATGAAAATCTCAAACAATCTATTGGTTTTCTCCGGTTAGATAGAAGGCATGGCCTCGTGTCACGACAGCTTAACGACCGGAAGCTAAAGAGTAAAAGATTAAGCATTGAGTTAATTCGAGTATAAGATAGTACGGAAACTCTTGTCATAAAGGAAGATGAAGAAGATTAGTTGGTTAAAGCAGAATATTCTTTTTTCTAAAATATATTTCAGAAAAAGTCTTGTTATCGGACGAGGGGGTGGGGAAGTCGCAGCGTTAAGAAGCACATATACAGAACCGTTCTGCTGGGAATCGAATGGTGGGTTATTAGCTTGGCAATGGATCAGACGGATATAATTCGTCTGTTTGCAAACGTTCGATGTATAAATACCAGGATTATTCTAATACGCCAGAGATAGGGTCAGCAGAAAGGATAATTGAACATTAGAAGAGACGTAAAACTTAAGCCGAAGTGTTTCTAGATCAAATCGCGGAGCCATGCATCCGTTATCGTTTATTAGATGAAAATGGAATTCTCGTTAGGAATAACAATTGCGTGGCTGTCAACGTATACGATTTTACAATTGTTTGCGGCCAAAATACTATCTTTGTATTATATTTATTTTTAAAATAACAGATCCCCATGTTTAATTAGATAGTTTATGACACGAAAAACTTGTACCATATTCCAGACTAAAGGCACGCATTTTTGTGTTGAATTACAACCATGGCATGAATCGTATTCTGAAGCGAAGGTCTGGGTAGAAGCAGCCGCTCGAAAGATGAGGGGATTTCTAACCTCCGCCAACACCAAAGTGAAAGTGGAGTTTCTGAGAGTAACACACCTGATGTTGACAAAATATCTATTACTACGGTAACGTTAAATCTTTGAAACATCTTTCTTAGTGCACTAGAGTTATTTCGTCTCATTAAAACATCTGTAATTTTATGTCCCTTTGTGTTTCTCCCATAGATGGCGCTTTTCTTCGTGTCTCAGGATGTTTGGATCAGGGTTAAAATGGAACTTCTAGTTGTTCCTTGCCTTATTTTCAACCCTGCAATTTTAAAACCACTAGCACAAAGGCAAGGTGCGTTGTAGGCACTTGTTAACACTTTAAGGACGACAGATCAGCGTTGTCCTGAATGCCACTCCACAGTGCCGTCATCGCTTTACGCTGGATCAAGTAATCGGCTGGTCTTGGGGCCCAGGTCAGCCCATAGACTATACTACCGCTGTCAGTAAGTATTCTATCTATTAAAGTAGGCGATGCAATACCTGGCGAACCTGAGTCGTGAAGTCTTATACACACACACACACACACACACACACACACACACACACACACACAACACACACACAAGTCTGAAGAGACGTTGACGAAGTTTTTGGTCGGATGTCTAAAAACCGTCGGTCAAGCACCGCAGGGGCTTGGATAAGTTAGATGGACGGGCGTTCGTACAGGGGACAAGACACATCTTGTACTGATTCATTGACTGATAAATCCTTCCCGATTACAGATCCATCCTTTGGAATGCTTTCTTGTGGGGTTTCAACAAAGGGATCTTTAACCGTATTCGCCGAATATAACGGGAAGATCGAACAAAATACCATGCACACGAAAACCCCGACCGGATGCGGAAGAGAACAATTCTGTTTTCCCGGTTCCCTGCCGACCGTACTGCGTGGAAGCCACGGGAATAAATACTTGTAACTAAGGGGAGAAAAATCTAGACGTAGAATTTGTGTAAACATTAAAGAAATGCAGCAGGTGCTTTGTCCAAATACTCAAATCGACCATTTCTGAAGTTATATGGACAAATCGCCAAATAGCGGCACGCATGTTACATGCTGAAATCATTATGCTCTTTCAGATGAGCATCTGTCAGAAAACTCGTCTTGATTGCAAATCTGGAAAACCGAAAGGGTTAACATACGCGCGAGACAAATAAACCGTACATTGTTTCTATTTGCTTGTTTCGTACCAAATTAGAATCAGTTTATCCAAAATAAATTGTGGAGAGGTTAAATTAGGCAGAAAAGTAAAGGACAGTCAGTTTTTTGTCTCTACTGTCAGGTCGGAAGAATGAGGTGACCCGTAAAAAATGTGTAATTTCTACACCGTTTTCGGGCTTTGTAAATCATCTCACGACATTTACTGATACAGGGTGCAATTTCCATGCGGTTCGATGCGACATCAGCTGTTTCTGCCAATGTCAGTCTCTTTTTTTCGCGACTAAAATTACACATGGAACGGTAATGTTCAAACTGGCTTCCCCCCGCCCCTGTTGCTTTATTTCCTTCTATAATGATCGGTTTTTGGAATAATGGGAACATCTTCCCATTCGAGTGTACACTGCGTTTTGGAGAAAGGAGTTCTGCTTTTATGGTCGCGTAAACGTTAGTTGTAAAGGAGCAGGAAGCTTGGAGAAAGCGCAATTTCCAGAACCGAGTGGTGGTTTCTCCTCAAGTAAGAAGACGACCATATCGTGGGAAGGCGGAGATGTGACGTCACTTTCTCTCTTCCGTGTCGCGTCCGCGTACTTCTGGATCTATTAATCAGTGGGCGAACGGTAAACTTTCAAACTGAACAGAACAGATCTGAAGCAAATCGGATCTTGCTTGGATAGCAAGCGTAGGTGTTCATGTGGACCGTTCTGCTGCGATGGATTAGTTTCTGGTAAATTCTTTGTGGAATCGGTAAGGCTCAGATGCCATTGTGGATCTTCGTTCTGCGATTGTCTTCACGGCCAGATTTCCTAAATGGATAAAAAAAAAACAGAGAGAGAGAGAGAGGAGAGAGAGAGAGAAGAGAGAGAGAGAGAGAGAAAAGACAAAGTTGTATTTACTTTCTTCTCTTTTTTCCCCTTTGTACCCACAGAACAGTCGTGGGATAGATAAGCCTGTTTTCGGAAGAGTGCCAGAAGTTTAGGAATGGAATTACGAAAGATTTTCCAATGAAAAACACAGCTGAAATA
>JACATO010002236.1:0-42118 GCA_018389105.1 Nautilus pompilius
GCGCACTTTCTGAGAAAATAAAAGTAGCTATTTTTACCGCAGAAAGAGGTTTGCTCTCAGTGTTTCCATAACTAATTACAAACACACAAAGGATAAATAGGGATGACGTCGTAAACGAACGGCTTTTTTTCTCTCTCTGAAATTCCTGAAGCTTGCATTGTTCTACCCGAAAGTTTTTTTTTGGTTGTTTTTGCTTTTCGTCTTGGCATTCTGAGCGGGTCTTAATTACGAGAACCACATTAACGTGTAGCCCGAAAACATGTACAACAGTCGGGCAAACAGGGGAAGTTCTAATGCCAGTCCGGCCGTACACAGGTGGACGAAGACGTCGAAAGCGCAGAAGAACTGAATTTCCCAAAAGAACGGCATTCAGTGTCGAGGAGGGCGGGTGTACCACACCTAAATTGGTCTTTGGATTGTCGTGGCGTCAGACGCCGAGATTGCGACTTTTTTTGTGGCACTCGATCGTTCACGTACCCGCCCGATACAGTGACGCGAGAATCTGCCATCTTCGACTAAAGTGAAAGCAAGTTTTTCTAGTTCCGACTGGGGGGTTGTGTGTTGTTGTTTGTTGTTTGGTGTTGTTTGTTGCAAAGACAAAATATCGAAATCAAGGCAAGAGCCCTCAAAGCGAACTGGGGTTCGATTTGCTGAAACACGTAATCTAACTGCGAATCCTTAAGATCTTTGGTAGCGAAAGTAAAACAGAGAATTGAAGAATCAAAGAACATAAAGCAAACAAACGACATTCCTGCATCAGGAGATTACCGGTTGTCAAAGGGGCTTTTTGAATTCGAAAATATTCTCAGATTTACCATAAGATAAGTGGTGCCCAAACCCGGCTACAGGACGAGGGGAGAGTGCCGACTTAATAGACTAAATAATACAAACACGCCAAACTTTGGGTCTTTGGTTGTTTTTAATGCAAGAGTTCAACGACGATGAATTTATCTACTTATCTTTCCAGTAAAGGGGATTATAATAGCCCATGTCTTCATTACGAAGTCGTCGTACGGGTATGAAGGTGATGCAAACATAGATGATGTATTAAATAACACCATTTTAAAATCTTAGTGACGTAGGTATGACGTATTGTATGTGCGCACTTGTGACAGATACAATAACGTGTTTCTGTACTCAAAAGCGTGTATTTTTTTGCATACTTTCAATATACATTTCAAAGTTTGTTTGCTGTATTTATCATTAATGCAGAAAATTAAAAATTAAACATTATGTTAAAGAAAGAGCTTCAGGTTTCCGTTAACAATCGATATTAATTTTCTTTAATTAAAAAATCTAAATAATATAAAGTAATTAAGGAAACTCTTTTATTTTGTTATTTTTTTTAACTTAAAAATAAAATGGAATTTGTCAAACCAATGATATTGTCTTTTTTTTTTAATAACAAATCCAGAAAAAAAAAGAATAATACAGTTAAAATTTTCACTTCCATCACAATAAGTTACCTTTAGTAAAATAATAACGTTTTCCCTTTTTTATTGTTGGATGATACGTGTATTTTAAAAAGTAATTATTAAAAATATAGACAGAAACAAAGCAAAACAAAATGGGTGCGTAGCGTAAGAAGCTAAAAGTAAGCTTAGCTTACTGGTGCAGTTTGCTTATTGTCGGTTGTCTCGCCTTTGTGACGATTAATTATTGAAGAGCGGGCATTAGCGCTACCAGTCTTTACTATAACTACAAAGAACTGACTGTGAAGAGCGGAATGATCTTGGGAATTATCGATCGGGGCTTACGAGTTTGTCATACGGATAAGTGTGGCGAAGAAGTGTGCGTGTGCTTGTGAGGTGAGTAAGCGAGAGAGAGAGAGAGATGGGGAGAGCGGAGAGAGAGAGAGAGAGAGAAGAGAGAGAGAGAGAGAGAGAGAGAGAGAGAGAGAGAGAGATAGAGAGAGCGAGAGAAGAGAGAGATGGAGAGAAGATGGAGAGAGATAGAGAGAGCCTCTCGGAGAGCGCTCGCATTCTCGTGTGGCGGCACCCTCTGTTAGAGATGGCGAGAGCTGATCTGGATGGAACCCTCTGGCTCATCTTTCTCGCTGGTGATCGCGCTATCTGGGGCGCTCTGTTTAGCCCCCGCCTGGCGCGCTGTCGCTCTCGCTCATCTCGCCTCGAGCTCTCGCTCGCTAGCGATCTCTCTTTGGAGCGATCGCTCTCTCGGCTGCTCTGTTTCTCCCCTCTGTTCTCGACTTGCCAGCACGCGCTCTCTCACTGGTGCTCTCTGGCAGCTAGCTTTGCAGCTCATCGTACATTTGTGCGCCCCCTCTATTTCTCTCTTGCTAGCGCGCCACACTCACTTACAACCACCACCCCCCCCTTCCCCCCCAGGACGCAGTATTTTAATACCTTTCTCTGTTTATCATGACGTTACGCGAAAATTCTTGTTGTGATGCGAAACTCCGACCTGCTATCGACTACTCAAGCTTTGTAAAATCACAAGTTTTTGTCAAGATAACCCTTACCTCACCAATATATATATATATATATTAGAGATAATAGTGAATAAATAAACTTAATTCTCTTTTACTTTAATCAAGAAAACACAAACTAATTTATTTTCTTAAAATAAAATTCTCAAATAATAATCTGTATTTCCTCCGACAAGATGTACATCACAATTATACTGTAAACAAATGTTCAAATAACTGTATATTTAGATTCTTAGTGAGAGAAATAAAATTCGTGTTATGTCCGCATTACTTAATTACCTATTATCACGCATTTCAGTTTTGCTTATTGTCTTAAATATTTTGCTAGGTTTTTCTTCTGTCGTAACAAAGTATTTCTGAAGCAACTATATCCGGAATTTACCAAAGAGCTCGCCCTAGCAATAACAACACCACCATCTCCTTTCAAACAAGTGTCGATAAATTCTGGTCAAAGAATATAACATTCACAAAAATACCATTATTTCCCAAAAGGTAGACGGATATTAGAATATTGATTTCTCTTAAAAACCTGATCAGTACGAAAGTTTTGCTTTGTTTTTTTTTCTCTTTCAAATTAATCTACAGGTAGCGTCGTCGCACCTGCGAAATTAGACGAGGTAGAGGCCTAACAAAGATGAGATTGAGATTGTAAACTAATCAATGTGTTATGCAAACAAGACTAATTTCGGAAATCTCTGGTCACAGTTCCTATTTCGAAATCGTTTTACCTCGCAAGACATTGTCCCCTTTTCTGGACACAGAGTTCCTTAACAGGTCGGCGAGGTAAGTTGTATCCCATACGTTTTCTCAGTACGCATTTATGACAGTCGGGCACCCACAGGTGATAAAGGCAAGTGAAGTCGACTCACCTTGCAGGTGTTCCTAGCAAAAGACTTTTTTTTTTTTTTTAACGTTTCGAGAGAGATTAACGAAGGAAACGCCCATCTCCGACACACCCCCCCCTTTTTCTCATCGGCGCTCGAAGATGAACTCATTGTAATGTTGCCATTTCGATTCTTCGGTGTCCAGTCCGGCTTTTACCTCTCCCGCACTGTTCGTCCCGGAACCGCACGATCCAACCATGCGGAAGCCCTCCTGCGCCAGCATGTCGAAGGCTTGCTCCAGAAACATGTGCTTCAGGAAAAACCTACTCGTGTAGCGATCCGAAACGCCCCGATCGGGATCCCTGCTCTCGTTCAGCGTGTCCTTGAACACCTCTCGGCACAGGGACACCTTGCCCGAAACGATAATCCGGGCCAGCTTGCGGAACTTCACGTCGGCGAGTCCGTCTCTCCCGAAGGCGAAGGTCCCCCGGTACCCGACGGTGAGGAATCCGGGGATCTTGCCCAGCGTCGAGGGGACTTTGTCGCCCGTTTCGCACCCGGTCGCGGCCGACGACGGGGCGCCCCTCGAGTTGGACGACGACGACAGCGGCAGCGGCGGCGACGACTTAGCTGAGGTGGCGATGATTGTCGAATTCAAGCAAATAACCAGATTGGGCAGGCGAAAGTACTCCGCTTCCTGCTTGAGCCGCTCCTTTTCGTGGAAGCTTTCCGGTAGGACCAGTTTCTGGTTGCGCAGATAGTCCAGGATGTAGCGGAACAGGACGCCGTCCCGGTCTATGAAGTACTTCCCCTTCGAGTCTCGGAGGATGGGGACTTTCGCGTTGTTGGAGAACAGCTGCCCCAGCAGAGAGTCGGGGTTGCGCCGGACCGTGCTCAGCGTGGTCGTGTAGCAGACGCCCCCGACGTTCAGTTCTAAAAGTGCCGGAAATTCCGTACCATCTTTTTTGTCCGACATGGTCGCTGAAAGCGAAATTCTATATTATCCGCTTCCTCTTCTTCCTCCTCTCCTCTCTCTTCTTCTTCTTCTTCTTCTTTTCACCCCACGTTTCCCCTCGTTTTCCGTTTCCTCTGTGTCGCTTCTGGGCTCGCGACTGCAACTTCAAGCCTGCATGCCGGTCGTCGTCAGCTCTCTTCCCCCTATCCGCCGCACGTATCGACTGTAGCTGCCCGTCGCCGGCTAGCTCAGCTTCCCGGCTCCATCCATCTCGATCGACCTGCTCGTTCGCCTCTAAGATCCGCGCAGCTGCGCGGAGAAAGTCTTGAGTCGAAAGCAGCCAATAGTAGGATTCTGCGCTCGGAGGAGGAGGAGGAGGGAGGCTGGCGCGGTGTTCCTATTGATCCGAATTTTGATACAGTCACCGAGCCTGGACGACTGGCTGAGAGCCGGCCGGTCGACGAACGGAGGATGGAAGAGGGAAAGGAACCCGCCGAGGACGAGATTTTCTTTCTCTCCGACGCACCTGTTCCTTCTTCCGCCGCGGTGTCGTCGTCTCCCTTCTCTGGTCTCCCAGGCCGTCCGCCTACCGAATATCCGGCCAATTTCGCCCGCCTGCGCCTCTTCCCCGGCGCTATCTCTCTTCCCCGCGCGCGGCGAATTCAATCAGCATTCCCGTCACCATGCCAACGGCGATGGGATTCGGCGGACTCGTTAGCTCACGACGACCGCGGTTAAAGGGGGCGAACTGGCTGGGTGCGGCAAAAACTGCTGCAGCGCATCTCGCTGGAATAACCCGGCGAATGAATACATATATTTTAAATATTAATAAAATAAGTGAATAAAAGAAGAGCGGAGGGATATCGAATAAAGTCTATCGATCCCCAGCCAGCATTTGTTTAGTAATAATAATAATTATTGTTATTATAAATAGACCAGGGTAGCTGTAAAAAGATTGACGAACCCGAAGTGGCACGGGACTAGCTGCTTCAATTGGAAATAACCTACAAACAAACGAGAGAGAGATAGAGAGAGAGATTTGGGGAGAGCGAGAGAGAGAGAGAAGAGATGTGAAGGATGAGATATATATGATGGCCTGTTACCGGAAACTCGTCTATAATCAGCGAAAAAGAATTGCCAGAGTGCGCTGAAACAGATGGATTCGGACGGAGAGTGAATTAGGGAAAATACAGCAACATAGTTACCCGCGCCACTTATTGATTATTTACCAATTTCGACTCTTCCTGTGTGTGGTGGGTGTGTGTGGTGTGTGTGTGTGGTGTGGTGTAGCGCGCGAACAGTTTACTAGAAAACCTGATTTGTGTATCAAAGAAGAACAGGTAACTGATCGGGTGCGTGGTATATATGGTATACAACACACTGCGTGGTATATATGGTATAAAACACTCTGCGTGGTATACAACATTCTGCGTGGTATATATGGTATACAACACTCTGCGTGGTATATATGGTATAAAACACTCTGCGTGGTATATATGGTATAAAACACTCTGCGCATTGTCGCGAAATACCTGAAGGCCGAAATTTGTTAAAAATTAATAATGTATGTTCGATGGATAATTTTAGAATTCGTCTGAAAAGCTAACTCAAGATCTCAGTAGAAATGCAAAAGATGTATAGATTAACCTCATTGGTTGATTACACGCTGGAGATACTT
The DNA here is from genome assembly GCA_018389105.1 of Nautilus pompilius. Lineage (NCBI taxonomy): Eukaryota > Metazoa > Mollusca > Cephalopoda > Nautilida > Nautilidae > Nautilus > Nautilus pompilius. The sequence continues at coordinate 5,904 of JACATO010002236.1, forward strand.
GGGGACATTAATTTTTTTTTTTTTTTTAAAGAAAAATGAAACTTGACTTAGCCGTGTATGACGGGTTGGAGACGATTGGGGCATCGCTGAGAATATTTAAACCCAAACTGTAACAGATATTCAAAAAGGTTTTTTTCCCGTACTTTAACTTAAGTGGGTGAAAACGGTGAATCAGTCGGTGGCACCTTCGTCCGAAACTGGCAGAACGTCTCCATTCTTCTGTATTTAGCATTTAGAGTGACGCCATCACCATTAGGGAGCTCAGGTTTCTTTGATATCCAGAACCAGGTAGATACCGTGCAAAGTTTCTCATGTGTTCTAGCATTAGTGGACTATCGTCATCATTTTGTCAACCTTAAAAATTGAACTCCGATGCTTTAGTAAGATACAGTGGTAAAGCCATTTTCCTTCTGGCGTCATGGTTTTAGGCTGATGCAAACAGAGACAATAGATGGCAGATGTTGGAGAAGAGAACACGTGAGGTTTTGGTTGGCGGTCGGTTACCGGGGTTAGAAGCGATGGAAAAGCGGAGTACCCGGAAAACACCCACAACTGAATCGGAATGGTACAGATGTGGGAGGAAAAGCTATGTTAGTGTCTAGCCACCGCACCCACGACTCGCGGACACATCGGGGAAAAGGAATTCGTAAATGAAGGATATTTTTTACCTCTGATAGATTTCGGATATGTTCATTTACTATAATTTGAAGGGAAATATATTGTTTTACATTTAGAGTTAAAACAACTGAACAACTCAAAGGATGATCATATTTTAAGCTATCATGAAGTTTCGTAGTAAGAATCACGTATATCCGTTACAGCGCAGTAATACCTCAGGATAACTTCCGGGTGATGACGTTTGGTTTGATGGCTGGAGATAGCTGTGTGTGAATTTCGCGTGGTAGCTGCGCCAACTGGAGACCCGTTCAATTAACCGTTTAAGAAGAAAAAAAATTTTCTTTTGACCAGCCTGAACAAAACAAATATATACGGCCTTTTTCTATAATAGTTTTGCATTATAAGATGATGGTTGCTGCTGAAACAAAAGGGCAAACTAAGACAAGCAGGGGGAGAGAGAGAGAGAGAGAGAGAGAGGAGGAGAGAGGAGAGAGAGAGAGAGAGAGAGAGAGGAGAGAGAGATGAATGAGCGAGGCGGAGAGAGAATAGAGAGAGAGAGAGAGAGGAGAGAAGAAGAGAGCGAGGGGAGCGAGATGAGAGAGAGAGAGATTGGGAGAGAGAGAGAGAGAGAGGAGAAGAGAGAGAGAGAGAGAAGAGAAAGGGGGGCGAGAGGTGGGAGAGAGAGAGACACAGAAACACTCGAGAGAGAGAGAACACCGAGAACAAAGAGAGAAAGGGGGAGAGCGAGAGGGAGTCGCGAGAGAGAGAGGAGGAGAGAGCGAGACGGAGAGAGAGAGAGACGAGAGAAGCGAGAACAAAGAGAGAAAGGGGGGAGAAGGGGATAGAGAGAGAGAGAGAGAGAGAGAGAGGAGAGAGACCGAGAGAGCGAGAGAGAAGAGAGAGAGCGAGCCCTTTGAACAATCCCGAAGGGTTTCTCCCTAGCTTGGCATCGACTTAACGGGATTTTGTATTACGGTCCGGTCCAGCTTGCCCCGCATACTTCTGTATGAGCTTTCCCTAGTGCCATCATATTGGCGGAACGATAACGATGACGGGTCGTTCGCTTTCAGCTGGCGAAGGAGATGCTTCCACTGAAATTCAGGTGCTTGATCGGATCTAGATCAGGGCTCTGGAGTATCCAGGGAAGACGCTGAATGCCTTTATTCCTCTGCCAGACCGTGGACTCACGACAGGTGGCGCATGTAGCGTCAGTCTCTACTGAATGTGAGCATCGATATGCTTTACGGGTAGAGTGGCACACGTGTAATTATAACATTAGGTTTAGTTAACAAAAGCGATGTTCCGTTTGTGTTGGTTTTCTTTTACAACCGTGCATAACTGTGTCTACGTTGTTTCATTGAGACAAAAATCTCGGTATCTTTCGGGAACGCTTGTGGCCGTTTTGTGTGTCAAATGACGTTGCTAGGCGACGACACTCACAATGGCTGCTGCACCCCCGAGGCGAGGCGTGTGGGACCTTCGAGGATGGGGAAGTGGTTAACGATAGCGGGTCGTGCACGAAATAACCAAACTGGAACCTCCCACTGTCGAGCGAGTAACTAACTATCCGTGGTAGGTAGCCACTGGTGTAATATAATAGTTAATGACGTGGTAATAGAAGGGAGAAGATGGTTAGTGTTAATTAGCCAATTTTAATACTTCTCCTGACGACGAGGTCCAATTAAAAAAAAAAAAAAGAAAACAACAAGAAGAAAAGTTCCGTGCGGCTCCGGTAGGCAAGACGACGAACTCCGGCTTTTGTCGGAAAAACCCGAACCTTTAACGCCCGCTGCCGGAGCGTCATCAGAAAAAGCACCCGCAAACACAAGGTGCGCTCATAAGGTTAATTGCCACAGTTCATTACTTTTAAATAATTTTGGGAATTTTTTCGTATCGTCTTAAACGTCGGAATACTTTCTTTTTTTTAAAATTATTTTAATGCAATTTAGGGAAAGAAATTTAAATTAAATTGAAAAGTCCCCCAAAATGAACCGTTTCAGCTGCATGTAACTGTTTTGAGAGAGGTGATGCTGAAGCGCATAGGATAGAAGGAAAGGGTAGTGTAATATTTAACAGGGAGGGGGAAAGGGTATGAGAAGTAATTTTGAATATTGACCCACGGGGGGGGGAACGAGACTTTTATTCCGAGAAAAATGATTAAGTTCGAGTGATTTGAGCGAAGACAAAAGAGAATTTACTTCTGTCTGTTGGCGAGATGATTGAGGCGAGTGATCTACACGGCGTACAAATGGTCTGAATCAGATGCTTTTAGCTGAATGAAAGAAAAAAAAAACGTTGAATAAGAGAGAACCAGTAATAATTTATTACATTTGACTCATATTCCAGAGGAAAAGAGACAAAAGAAACTTCTGTTAAGAAAAGCCATTGTAAGCCATTGCAGTTTTAAAAAAAAAATTTTTTTTTTTACAAAGAAACTAAAATGAAAAATCTTTTTATTTTGTATAAAAGCTTCTTTCCGTCTGAAATGAAGTCTGTGACAATATATTGCAATAAATACTCCCAAAAGTCTGTTTGTCGCCTCACAGAGGAAGGGGGGGGGAAATCGACAGAAATAAGTCTGATGCATTACTTTGGCTTTCTGAAGAAGAAAAAAATGTAACCTGTGGTAATTTTACGGTAATGACCGCGTAATGGGATATAAGAAAGGGAGTCGCTAGGTTATTATCTGTCGCCTACTGTTGACAACCACACAAAGTGAACCCCCCCCAACCCACCACACACACACACACCACACAAACCACACCACACCACACCACACCCACACACACACACCACACACAAACCACACACACATCACACCTCACCACACCACACCACACACCACACACACACCACCAACACACACACACACCACACCACACCACACCAAACACCACACACCACACACCACACACACCACCACACACCATCACACACACAAACACACCCTCAACCACACACACCACACACACCACACACCACACCACACACCACAACCACCACACAACACCACACACACAACCACACCACACCACAACACACCACACACCCACACACACACACTGAGCATTAGGTCTGGAGAAATATTATACTGAAACACTTTTCCGGTAGCATCGTTTAATTCATTTTATTTTAAAGGGCTGCTTTTGGTAAAATAGGAGAAAGAAAGAGCCGATTTCTAGTCTTGTGTTTGCTATTCACTCAAAAATGCCGACAAATCAACACAAATCAAAGAATCTGTGGACCTATTAAAACATAAAAAGTCGTATCGAGGAGAATTTTGAACAGATCAGTCAGCACACTTATGTAATTTAATTATCTCGAGCAACCGGAAACTCGCAAATGTACATTGCTTGAGTCAGGGTTTCACAAAGATATCGTAGCAAACGCTGTGAATGCCATGTAAAGTCTATCTTTATCACCAGTAAATGCCAAGTAAAGTCTATCTTTATCATTAAACGCTAGCGAATGCCATGTGAAGTCTATCTTTATCACTAGACGCTAGTAAATGCCAAGTAAAGTCTATCTTTATCAATAGACGCTAGTAAATGCCAAGTATAGTCTATCTTTATCACTAGACGCTAGTAAATGCCAAGTATAGTCTATCTTTATCACTAGACGCTAGTAAATGCCAAGTATAGTCTATCTTTATCACTGGACGCTAGTAAATGCCAAGTATAGTCTATCTTTATCACTAGACGCTAGTAAATGCCAAGTAAAGTCTATCTTTATCAATAGACGCTAGTAAATGCCAAGTATAGTCTATCTTTATCACTAGACGCTAGTAAATGCCGTGTGAAGGCGATCTTTATCACTAGACGCTAGTAAATGCCAAGTAAAGTCTATCTTTATCACTAGACGCTAGTAAATGCCAAGTATAGTCTATCTTTATCACTAGACGCTAGTAAATGCCGTGTGAAGGCGATCTTTATCAGTAAACTCTATTGAATATCTTCTGTATAACTGTATTTCTCTGCCTCGCACCGAGAAATAACCCTGACGCACAACTTATCCGCTCTCACGTTTATGTATTGTACTGTATTTCATGTTCGGAGCGCAATGATACATAGGTTGTTGCATACTTAAAGAAGATTCATTAATTATCGATCGTCCGCTGTCGAAGAAGAGAAAGGAAATTGTTATTTTGTTTAACAAGACGAAATCGCACGAACAGCAGCAAGCCGTTTCTTGAACGATGGGGAGTGACACGCCGACACGAAGTCAGATGACCTCTCCGGTTGCTGAACTGTATAATAGCGCTGGCGCGATATCCCTATATTAAATATTTAGCATCTAAGACCTGGGACGCTTCCTCGCACGGGTGAGGCGACGGGCGGTGAAGACGTCACGAATATGGATGACACATTTGCATATTTCCGGCGTCTAGATTAAATTTTAAAATTTAATTCCTGGCGAGCGATGCCACTTCAGTGCGCGCCTAACCGGTTTTTCACTCCGCAATGTGTAATTAATGATTTAAACTTTGCCACTTGGGGTAAATGATTATCAAAACGTTGACATGCAGCCCTTCAGGCGAGCAGTGAAAATGGATTGCAGAACTTTATTAAAATCCGATCCGCCAGGCGGCAGCACCGGCGTGATCTGGTGGGGGAGACTCCGGAAGATGGGGGTGGGGTTGACCTTAGCGACTGAGCTTCTTTTTTGGAGGATACAAGTTCCGTTGAGGCCGGAAAAGAAAATAAAAAACAACCCAGCAAATAGAAGAGTAGAGGGTAGGTAAATCAAGGTCCAGCACCCTAACAGTGAACCCCGGAATTTTTTTTTTGTTGTTGTTTTGTTTGTTTTAATTAATCCACGATAATACAAGACTTCAGAAAACGAGACACGGGTTCATTTCTATTTCAGATAAAAGCTTAACTCCTAAGACGTGAATGCTGGCCAAGGTAGTCGCCCTGCTAAAGCATTCCCCCTTTTACAGTCTCTCATTCGACGACTGCTATAGTAATTTAACCGCAAACCCCCGACCGCTTGTTTTACGAATCCATTCTCTACCCATTAACGCGCGCAGACCAGCGTGAGTAGTTAGAAGCTGACCTTTCTCCCTCGTTGCGCGGTGTACTGGCGTTACTGTTAAAACAGTTTCACCCTCAAACAGCGACACACACACACAGTTAACACTTCTCCCGTTCTTCCGACCCTCTCTAGTTCTTTACGATCGCATATACGGATGTAGCTATTTTTTTTAAAGAGATGCGAAAACCATTATATCTAAATGTTTACCACCACGACCGTCCAACAAGTTATAATAAGCAGCGCCTCGTAGCCGAAAAAAAAAGTTCTCCGCAGAATTATTTGCTTTTTGATCTGATGAATGCATTCCCTCCCCCCAAAGAGTTTCCATCGCTTATGGACAGTTAGATTTAATGCTGTTTAAAAGAAAATCAAAGATATGTTACTGCAGTATACACCAACAAGCTTCATATTGTCTACTGGGAGTACTTGAGAACAGACGATGTTTTTCTTTGCATAAAAATTACTGTTATTAAGCCTTGCACATCGTAGCAGCAGATAATATTAGGAAAAATTACACGATAAATCCGTCTCGAGTATTAATTTATTTGCGAAATAAACGCACTGAGCCTAAAAACTGGCGTAACACGGAATAGACGGAATTTAAGGGTTATTTGGAATTAAATAGCTTTGAAATTTCTTACCCGTTTGGGTTTGGATTTTGGATTTCTAATTTTTATTCTTTTCATTTTTTTTACTAAATAAGAGTTTATTTTTTTTAAAAAAACTGGTACTTAAAATCGACACTGCTAATGTTTTTCTTCGAGAAAAAATTCCTTCCTCCCTATTCTTGTACGGGACCTCAAAGTCAACCTTGCACGGCAGGGTCGAGCACGAGTTTAAGAAGCGGTTGGGCTTCTAGCGTGTACGTCATCGCCTTTGCGAGAGGGCGCCACCCACGGCACTCACTCGCGCGAGATTTGAAGGGAAAATCTCGCCGGAAGTTAGTTACCGCGATTATTCCGTAAAAAAAAAAAAAAAATCGAAAAGCAACCTGTTTTCCTTAAAGATGGACTTTGATACGAGGGGTGAGGTGGGCAAGAAAGAGCCAATGTGGACTGGGCCAAAGATTCGGGAGCTCCATGAATCGGTGGAGTTTCGGGAGAGAGACTCAGAAATCGAATTTGTTGCTGTGTAGAATTGGGGAAATCGTGGGCGTTGACCGACCAAACTTCCCCCCTCTCCCCTCCCCAACCCACCACCGGACAAATCCTTCACCTTTACTTTATTTCCAGTGGACTGGCAAAGAACCCATAAAAGGGCCGGTTTTCGAAAGAAGATTCTACATTTACTGTCGTGTCGAGTACCACGCCAGGACGGGCGCGGTCCCATCTTTGTGGCAGTCGCGAAACATGAAGGGAAACATTATATCTTATCAGGGAAATAACAATGATGATGATGATGATGATGATGATGATGATTTTTAAAAAAGTAGTAGTTTTCTTAAGGTGAGCATTTTCCCATTCTGTGTGCTGGGTGACCCCTAAACAGGTACCACAGCGTACAACGTTTTCTCATGACATCAGAAATAAGTAATTTTTGTAATAACAATATATATGTGTGTATAAGACGACAAGTAGATAGCTCGCGAGTTTGCTTAAAGTCAGTGTAAACAATGGCTAGTTTCTAAACCATTCTGCCATATGTGAGTATTTACGCCGTAAATTCATTCTGACAGTAATCTCCGATTTATACAGAGAACCATTTGAACTCGATATCCGCTTCACCGTACACTGATATTAATATAGCCCAACTCCGCTTGACAGGACCCGCTCGTATCTGATCCAGGACGACAAAATTAATACTAATATTAATACAGAAAGTTTGTTGTTTTTTGTTTTTTTTTAAAGCCTAGTGGTCTGGTTGGCACCTGATGGCAATAATAATTAGCTCAACTCTCAGTCCGTCTGTTTATTTTAAAAGCACTCGAAGCCCTTCTTGGCACGATTCCCCTATAACTATAATTGGCGCTGCGGGTAATGGTAGAGATTTTGAAATCCGGAATCGGCGAGAAGTATCCTCTGAACGTTTGCCGCCTGCAAGACGTCGCTGAAGAAACAGGTTCACCAGGATTTGTCCGTCAGACTCAAATCAGCGCCACCTGTTCTGCACTAGTGATGGTGACGTAGATGCCGTGCAATGATGAGCCTTTGGTGTTTCCGGTAAACGACAAGCACACGTGACGTTTCACCTAGCGGTGTGTTCTCTGCTATAGATATATCCCGTGCTAACGTATCGTGAATGCTCGAAACACAGTTGCATGCCACAGCATGATCTAGCGTATCTGCTATAACAATAAGATGACGCTGTACCGCTTAACCTGTTATCATATAATACGATGAGCTTCTGTACTGTGGCCAGCCTAAAGATGCCAACGGAATCGACAGCAGTAGCAGCCACGACAAGAGTAACAGATAATAGTGCAAAAATCAATACCAAAACCTAATCCGAAAGTAATAGCTACTGATACAAAAGCCCGAAAACTCCTAAAGAAAGGATAAGCATTTTCTGGTTTCATAGAAAGATTAGATATATTAGATCAATCATTTGTGGGCCTTAGACAGTTGATGGAACGTCTTTTAAAAGTATTCAGTGTGACGTCATGTGATCAGTAGTTCGGTTATTTATGCTCACCGACACTAAAGAGTTCTAGTTGGGCTAAATTATAAATTGTTTTTAAAATATCTAGGAATTGAATGAAAAAATGGTTAAATAATGGATTAAGCGCGGATAGTTACAGTGGAATGAAGTTTTAACATTTGCATTGATGACCGTTTTCTTTTTGCTGGTTGCCTTGGATACAAGTTGCCATGGTTTCTTTTTTGTTGATAATAACTTAAATTAAGACACAAGAAAACCCACTTTTGCAATAGCAAAACCAATAACAATAATATTACCAGCAATGACAAGAATAATAAGCATTCTTTAAATGCCGATGCCAGTAGCGATAAAACCACTAAATAAATAGTACAATAATATGACAAAACCAGAGAAACTAATAATGAAGAAAAAGAGCAGTAACAACAGAAATAATAACATCAACGACGGCGAGAACAATGACCAAGGAAGCAGTAACCACGATGATAACCCTCTTGCAGTTTCAGAAACGTCAATACCGGCAGCAGCAAAAAGCCACAAAAGCCACGGTGACTTCTCTCACAGGATGAAAGACGTCTGTCGTTATCGCCACACGAATAGTGGCGACGACAAGCGGGAGCAGCGAAAAACACGCAAGAGAGTAAGTGACGGTGGTGGGCGGCGGCCAGTACCGTAATATCCGCGCAGCAAAGAAATGGCGATCGTTAATCAGAACAGGAGCGACGACAATGAGAGAGTGAAAAAATGAGCATCGGCAGTACGAACAGCGCAAAGGTGTTGTTGAAACTCGTCTGGAGCACCCACGACGGTGCCCGACCCTCGATGTAACAAGCTCTCCGCGGTAGGACTTCAGAGCGTGCTGCTCGCGCTGTCCTTCTTTTTCCTATCCATCCTCGCAATCCACTGCCCGAGATACTTAGCTCCGACGATCGCCATCATCTCCCGGTGGGTGGGTGGGTGTTTCTCGAGGCACGGTCGCCAGTAAAAGAGGGTGGCCGTAAAACGGAGCTCGGAGGAAGACTTTTCAATTACCCTTATAAACGTTTCTCGCTTGATTGTCGCAGCGGCGGCCACTCCGCCCGACTCCGCAGAAGTTCCCCGAATCCAATTAGACGTCGTTTAAGACACTTTAATTTTCCACGGCGTCTCCAACGACCGCTGCTGCTGCTGCAAAAAAAAAATAGAGAGAGAAAATAAGTCCGCGGAGAAGTGGCGCCGAGCCTCATTACCGCGAACGATCTACTACTCCGACACGAAAAGTACCCCCCCCCTCCCAAAGAGGGGGTGGGGTGGAGCGCGACGATGTGCCCCGATTTAGAAAAACTTGCGTTCTGAAACAGAGCTTTCTACTCCATTTTTTTTTTTTTTGCTTTTGCATCGCTGCGGGTATCTGGCCGGGTTCTAATGCTCTACGGGGTGTCCGTCTCCAGCGCGAGGGCAGCCATTACTGCGATACTCGATCGAAGCGCCGCCAACCAGGATATCACTGTTCCTCGTATGTTTCCTTAACCCTCTCTGCTTCACCTTATTTAGGATTTTTATTATAACAAGGTTTCCCCCACCAAAAAAAAAAACATGGCTTTAAAAAGAAATCGGGGAAAATATTAGTTTTTCGTCGTTTTTTAAATTATTTTAGTTTGAATTTGTAAATCACAATATATAGTTTTTGTAGATGCCAATTATTGCTACATAGATTTTATGTCTCCCGCTACAAATGACAAGTGTAAAAATCAAAATAAAGTTAAATAATAGCAATAAAAACGTGAAAAGACCAAAATTCTAAGAGTTATTTTATCATACTTTTAAATTGATTCATTTTTACACAGAAAATGTTACAGTAAACCGTTAAAAACGGCTTTTTGTTGTTGTTTTTGCAATATATAGTGACAAGAGATTCCGGCCAAGTCTTTTAAAATGTATTCAAATATGGTCTTAATATTTATTGCATTGAAAACCCATGGATGTAGACATTTCCGATCGGTACAGCGGAAAAAATAGTTAGTATGACCATAAAAGAAAACAGAAAATGCATATGAACTATTAAATTGGTTTTTAACTCTGATGAAAAAAATACCATATTTTGAAATACACAAACACACACAAGATCAGAGACTTATTCCGAACTTAGCAGAACGTTATTGATGTTAGACAATAAATACAGCAGAGGCGATTTGATCGAAAATAACGGGAATTTATCTGTATAAAAATGATCGCCAAAGGGAGATAACGCTTAGAATTTCGTTGCGACCGGAAGGAAAGTTATGCATGTTTTGATGCACAGGAGACTGACTGGAAATACGTACTGGTAAAAGTTGTTTCGGTGACTAGAAATGTGCTTGTTTTATGTTCCACAAAAAGAAGCCAGCGGTCAAGGTTTCTCTGCAGTAGTCTGAGTTAAAAAAAAATCAGTTTATTCATGTTACAGAAAATAAATAAACAAATAAAACAGTTAAAACTATATACCATCGAAACGCATGGTCACGTGACTGCAGCCAATTCGACTAAAGTAAAATTAGACATTTTTAACGAATGCGCCGCTTGAATTATATATATTATTAGACATAATTGGCAACTGGAGTTCAACGATGGGTTCTGGACATCCAGATGCGAGAGTTCACAGATTTAGTTAGGAATAATTCTAAAACTTTCTGGAACTTTTAATGGCATTCTTTTTTGACATCACCGCTCATATGTATCCCGGTAGCTTACCTTTCTGGATCACTGCCGTCAGATGGCGTTAGAACTCAAAATTCCAGGGCAAAAGTTCACCGAGGAAAAGATGGCGATGTTCTCTTAACTTCGCTGTAAAGTTTCTTTCAACAGACTTTCCAGGCATGACGCAAAATTTCCAGATCGCTTCTGGCAACAGAATTCTTTAAAAATCATCCGGAAAATACTAAAAATAAAGAATTGTTTCTCTTAAAATGTTGTCAGTATATATATATATATTTCCCGTTTATAATATTTATTTTTAACATTTTTTAAATGAAAAATATCAATCCAAAAAAAGGAAGAGTCATTGATAAAATGCCTGCTTAAAGCGGAAATTCAGGTGGAATTATAGTGAAAACGTGTTGAAGCAAATTAGATAAATAACCTTGCGGCATTACGGAAATATTCGTGAAACAATTCCTATGTCATTATTGGTAATCATGCAAATTAACTGCTCGTACAATGTCAGAAGAGACCATGCAAAAAAAAAAAAAAAGAAATTGAATGAAAAGATTTTAAAAAAAACCAACAAAAATAAACAAACGAATGCAACCAGAGATTATTTACCTACGGGTTTGAAAAAAATACTAACATAGGCGGTAGGTCGACCTTACGGCCCTTTTCGCTGTAGAGCGGCGAATCAGGGCATCACGTCTAGGATATAAGGTTGGGAACCTACTACTCGCGTATTTCATCGAGTCTTTAATCCAGCGGCTTAATCTTTTGTTGGGTTTTTTTTTTGCTAAACTTAAAAACAAAACAAACAACAACCTAGAATATAGTTAGGTGCCGATAAAAGTCTTTAAAGGTATGCCAGATATATACCACCACCACCACCACCACCGATAAAACACCGCGTGTGTTTAGTTTCTAGAATAAGAACAATGTCCGGGTGATCAGAAACATCTTTTGGAGAAGAAACCAAAGCTAGATACCCTACGAACGGCTAAAGATCACAATAGCGGAAACACGCCTTGTGTATGCGTCCATCTTCTCGGTACAGTCAAGATCGAATTTAGGGTAGAAATGTTTTAAAGGCTGCAGAAAACCTTCCTGGGATACATACGACACGCCCCCACAGATCGGAGAGCAAGCAGTCAGGGGGGATGAACTCCGATGAGAGACAGTGCGATTTCATAACGCACAGAATTCCACCGCTCCGTGTTGTTTCTCTGCGTCTGAGTCTTGTTTCAGACGCGACCATTTCCGTAGACCAGCAGCGATCGTACGACACTGTCACCGAAATGCAAGTCCGATTTCCCTAATGGTAAAAGAAGTCGTTCCCAGAAGGTCATTTTCTACGCTCGCCGTATAAACATATCTAAGTTGCTTCCTTCTCCAGCAGCCGTCACGCGGCCCCAGCTTTGCGAATTGGAAATAATATAGTCCCGGGGAGGAGGGGAAATAACTCATTGACCAAACACCGGTGTGTTGCCATTGCCACGGAAGTAAAACCACCCGGTGGAGTCAGATCGAGGCTCAGCCCACAGCTGACGGATCTCCCATCTCGCCGGCCTCACGGTTGACAAAACCCATGGAGTGGTTACCAAAGACCTCTCCGCCTTTTAAAATGGAAATGGAAAGGGAGAGAAAGTGGCTAGTAAATATGGCGTTTGATGCTGTGCGGGGGAATGGATAAAACTGGGTGCAGTGCGCTGAACTTCCTTCCTTCACATTTTAACTCGCCTTGATGTTTCTGAAAAATGTCCAGGTGTAACGGAACGACACCTTTTCTTCTTCTTATACTGTTAGACTTCGAGTTTCCTGGCGTTGTTGTAACCCGCCTTCTTCTTATAGGTTCATTACAACAAACTGTTTTTTCCCCATTTAAACGAACATGTTAGAGTTAAACGTGTAGAGATGTCTGTTGGTGTTGTAATTCTTTTCGTTTTGAATATTGCGCGTCACGTTTCCGGTGTCTTTCAAATAAATACTGTAAATAAAACAAGGTCGCAATCGAGATCCTATTAATATGATATCCTATAATATTTCATAACAAATCCATTTATTGGCGTATCTAATTGGACACAAATCAGAAAATCGACAGGTAGAGAAAGTGAATTTTCGAAATTTTCCGTACAACTTCTTCATTTAATCGTCCTTCTTTACCAACCGAGTCCCCAGTTATTCCCTACTTAGCTTATATATATCAGACCTGTTTCTTTCTACTTCCGTTAACTCATTTAATTTTCATATTTATAAACAAGATGATTAAAAACTTTAGAATAAATATGTATTAATAATCGGTGTAAGAAAAACAAAGCAACAAACGGCTAAACCGAGGTCTGATTTACTTTGTGACAACTTTTACATACTACAAGCCCCTTTTCCCGTAATTATAAACCAGTTTAATAACATTTCCCTAAACGATGGGTGGTTGAGGGGGTTGACAATCTAACGGATTCAGCTACAAATGTGGACAAGCAGGAAGTTTTTAAAACCTATACAAAACCATAAGCCATAATTTTCCTACTAAACACAGATCATATATATTTTATTACAACTGTATCCACTATCCATCGTAATAAAGCGTTCCAGGCCAATGCAACTTGATTGCCAAAAAATAAAAATTCTGAATATTTAGTCGGTGTTTCATTATTAAGGAATTCTTAAATTATGAATAATCACTTGCCAATACATACCATGCAAAAATAAACAAAAATAAAACTGCACAGGTTTACTCTATCAAAAAGCGTTAATAATTTATTCATATTAAAGCTAAAACGCCTGTAGATTAAACTGGCATACTATAACCTTTTCAGTCTTTCCCTATAGCTAACCAATTATTAAAATAAAACAACGTTTAAGCAAACGTTTGGAAAGCAAAAATAAGTTCAGGTTCTGCCTTTTTATGGCACGACTCGGCGAAGACACGATATTTGTAAGGTAATAAAGATGAAATAAAGGCCACCTTTATCTGCGGAATATAGCGGCTACGGCCAAGAAGCCGAACTCCGCCGCCAAGGAGACGTGTTCACCACTGTTCAGATTCTCCAGACCTACATGCGGATACCAGTGCAGGTCCCCCTGTCCCGCTGATATGGATGATTCACATTTGTCGTAACATCCACCTAATACGCTGGAACTGTGCAGGAGCCGTTAGACTTACCGATGCTAAGTTGAAGGGAAGCGCAACATCTACAAATAGAAAAGGGGCACGGACTAACGCAGTCGCACATTAGATATTTTAGGCCTCACAGCCTCTCTCATAAAGGTTTTCATCTCGAAGTTCGTTCCAATGCACTGTTTACGACCGACTCCATCTGTGACGGCCACCGAGCAGCCTCTTCAGGAGTGATGATGATATTAACTGCCGTTTAACCGGTGGAGCCGACGTGTTGCTTCTCCCCCCTCTCTTTGAATAAAACCAACGCCAGATGTTCTACCGTTCAACGTCCTTTTTACCCGGGGGGGGCTCATTTCTTTCGGTACGAGATGGTAGCCGCGCGCATGTTAATCAGTCTGCGACTGCCGAAAGTAATTCGCGGTGAGGTTTGGTGGCTAGAACTTCGAGGACTCAGAGAACTTTTAAGGTGCAAAATATCCTTCGACGTAACTTTTGGTTCTCGGAGCTCGCGTTCGCTATACCACGTGACCTCATTTGAATATTGGCGCATAATAAAAATTAGCTGGCATTAAAGATTTTTGTTTTCTTTTTGAAAATAAGGTTAGTGCTATTTTAAAATTTTCTAATTTAATAAAAAATTTAAAGAATTTTACCTTTTTTTAAAAAGTTTTTCCGTCAGTCTTTATTAAAACCGATTATTAAATACTTTATTACACTGTAAAATTGTTGATGCAATTAAAGTTTTCTGAAGGCATGAACGGAAGCACGTTGATCAAAAATGACAACCACGTATGCCGAAGTGACATAATCAATAATCCTCTTTATTATAAAAATATTAATTAAAAATATTGATGAGCAAATTTATTTAGAATATAGATTTTTGCTGGCGCTTTTGTGTTTTTTTTGTTGTTGTTGTTGTTTTTTTAAAATAGTCTGTTTTTGTGCGATGCTAATTATAGACAAACGCCATGTTTTATTAACCGCGGTGGAGCTCAACTGTCGACTACATCTGGAAGTCTCGCTGGCTCAGGGGGGGACCTCAGCTGAACACAATCAAGCAGGTAAGACAAATGGAGTAGCGTTCGGTACATCGATGTCTGTGATAATCTATATAAAAAAACAGCAGCATAATTTTCAAGTAAAATTTTATTAAAGAATCTATACTTACATGACATTAGTTGGAATTCAGAGTTCTTCCGTTTATTTTCTGGATAATAAAAATATTATTTTATGCCTATTATATTATTAGTTTATTATATTATTATTATTATTATTATTATATTATTATTATTATTATTATTATTATTATTATTATTATTATTATTATTATTTATTATTATTATTATTATTATTATTATTATTTATTATTATTATTATTATTAGGATTATTATTAAACAATTATTATAGATTACATTTTAAAATTATTTTAACTAAAGACCCAAATTTCTATTATTTACTGGGATTTTTAAATCCCTGGATTACTTATTTACTTTCTAGCCCTGCGAATTAAACTGAGAACTACTGGCATCTCTCTTCCTTACCTGCTCTTCGTACTGTCAGGATACAGGTACACGGTCCCGATCGTTACCGAGCCTCATCTGACACCAAGAGACGGCGCACAGCTTCTGTGACACCCCCACACCCTCTCCCGGCCAACGAATGATGTCTTCACGTCGACAGTAAATAGTGTGCAAAGGTCGGGTGGCTGGAGCCAAGGATTCCGGCTTCTGGCTGGAACTCGTAGCCGTGTCGGGAAGATGCTGTGGCTTTGGGCACGGAACCGTAGAACGTCGGCCGTCATTAGACTGAAGGCATTTGCAGAAAATCTTATAAGACCCCCACACACCCCCTCCAACTTCTCCCGGACAGACGAGGCGCCCGGATGTCTTTTAACAGGAATTAACATCATAATGCGAAACCGCATCGGAGTTTTATAGGAACCATTTTAGTTAAGACGACGGGCCAACGTTCAACGTTCGCTAATCTCCAGCCCCCAGTCATCCGGAACGCCTTAATAAAAGATGTCACACATCATCCGTCTTGGAGTTTTTTCGAAACTTCTTTCTATAGCCAATACGGTCTCTCTCCCCACCCCACCATATTCGGAAAGAAGTAAAGGAAGCTAAAGACCACCTTTACTCGAGACTTACCGGATTTCGCATTAAACGTCATCAGGATACGACGTCCAGGTGGCGCTTCCGTCCTACCCGAGCCTAGCCGATGCTGAAACGGACGGGGATGGTAACAAGAGCAGCCTCTGGTAAATGGGCAGAAAACCTTTCTTTCTTTCTTTGTCGTGGCTGATGTAGGTATATGAAAAGGATAATCTTGCGAACCTTTAAAATTTGGAATAACCAAAATTTCCACCAGGTAAAAACTACGACCAGTTCAACACGCGCACCTTATAATAATCAATTAGCATTCCAATTACTTGCAAAAACTTAATATTAATTCTGAAATATTTCATGCCAATTTTATTGTATTTGTTGAAAAATATATTTGTAATTATGAACAACTGTTTGCTTTGTCATGAAACTTACTAATCACAATTAGTCTAAGGCAGTCTACAGTGTCGGGCCCCCAAGCAACACAGTATTAGGGTTAGTATAGAACTTATATGTCAACACATAACAGTACAGCAAACAGCTGGTATTCGTCTGTAAACTGACAGAAAGGCTGAACAATAACACGATTATGGCACACACACACACATCAGCCACCTTTCTTCAATAATTAATCAGTATATATATAAAGAGTTTAAAAGAGTGCATGCATATTCTTATAGCCGAAACACCACATCGAATCTAATTAATTTTTCTTCCCAGTCTTGTCATCGATCTTTCTTCTCCCCTACCACTCGCCCACGTAAACGGATTTTCTTCGATTGGTCGATTAATTGCTATAAACCCCAATCACGGCGAACGAATCGGTCTGTTACAAATTAGCGGCGAGATGGAGGGAGAGATTTTGACAAGACATCGGTCAACAAACTAATTATCTCGGTCCTATTCCCCCCCCCCCCCCGGATGGATGTAAGGCGTCTCCGGTTCGGAAACCGCCTTAATCTAATTTTGAAAGGGTCTTCGGCGTCGGAATGAGGGTGCATCCTTAGAAGTAGCTATAAGGGGCACCACCACCCCTCCCCTCCCCCCCCAAAAAAAATAAGAAGAAGAGAGAAGAAATAATCCAGGAACGATTTCGATTTTCCGCGTAATCAGAAAGTTCCATTCCTACATTTGCCCCCCCCCCCTCCCCCCCCCCACAAAACCCACCGAATACTGAAGTTCCGTTCCATTCAACTCCACCTTATGGACAGATAAAGGGCTGGGGAAATTAACACACCCACCTCCGCTGTTGAGGTTTCCGACCCTTGAAACTTACCAAAAATACACTTCTCAAAACCGAACCTTCGAAAAGGAAGTACACACTGATCTGCAGCAATGTTAGCCGGCCGAGGGGGGGGGGGTGGGTCTGGAATCAAACCAACACAACATCCGTCTCGACGTTATTCTTTTTCTTATGTTTTCTTTTCTTCATCTCATTTCCATCGCAGAGGATAATTATCGCATCGATTTCTGCCCGAAGCCAGCGCGCGCAGTGTGAGCCGGTCTTTTACGTAGGTAATCATCTCCAAACTATAAAAAGAAGGAAAGAAGAGGAAGTGATTACGTCAAATGAAAACACGCGGTTTGTCGTGGTGCGTCGTTCTGTTTGTCGGAACCACGTGGTTAACAGTTAAAAAAAAAAAAAAAAAAATCAGGGGGGGGGCGGGGCGGGGTGATCCGCCAGAAAAGTCGGTGGTGAGATCGCAGCTGGTTTTGAGAACATTCTAGGAAAAGATCTAGCACCGAGAATTACCTTCTCCTGTTTTGTAACTTGAGTTCCTGCCGCGGTAGATCTAAATATATACATATATGTGCGTCGGTGTACGGTGCCAGTCCTTCTTCCTTGGCGTGAGCGGTTCGGGGAAAATGTGCTGGTGCTGAGACTAGTTCCTGAGAAAGCCTTTTAAACTCATCGTTAGAGAGAGAGAGAGAGAGAGAGAGAGAGAGAGAGAGAGGAGAAGAGAGAGAGAGAGAGAGAGCAGTTATTGAGCTATTGTTGGTTGTTTTCGTGGGAAAGTAGGAAGATTTCCTTCATTCACACGCGTGCCCAACTCTTGCAGGTGTGCCTTAGCGGTATTAACATCTGTTATTATATTCTCGACGAGTCACCGAGTTCTTCTCGCCTTTGCTGAAGAGCTGCCCACTACTCTAGCAGATCACGTGACACGGCATATAAACGCACAGGTTTGCAATTGGATCTTTTCACTCACGTGACCATTCAACGCGCTGCAAGCTCTCTACCTTCGCTGTACGATTAGTGCTCTACAAGGTTCTTTGACTCATTCCTGTAAGCATCTGCTATACTTTGTGCCTAGCCGTTTTGTTAAGTTAGTCGTCCTACCTTTAAGACTCGACAGGTTGAATATTGCTGCGAAAGTTCCGAGTTAAATCCGAGAATATCTGCTCTTTAATCAGTATATAACAGGCCCACATGTCGGGCTTGCCGCTGAGACACTATAGGCTGTCCAGAAAACAGACTGTGCTTGGGAAATACTGCGTTGTATACACGGCAGCAGGGCTTGGACAAAGACCAGGCACATTTGCCATGCAGCACTTCCGGATATTCCTGGGTTTCTCTCTCTCTCTCTCCCACTTGTGATTTGATTCATGATTCCCTGCCTTCAGCAATGTTTTATGATTAAATAGCATTTCTGATGTGCTGGCCTCACTTCCCTGGTGATGCAGTAGTGGCAACCATGGCTGAAGCTGACGTGGAGACAGAAGACGATCTGGCATTTGTGGAGGGACGGCAGATCAAGGAAATCTTCAAATCTGTCTTAATCCGCTAGCTGCTGCAACCCTTCAATTCTAAAAGTAATTCACCGTCAATTTGGCAGCATCATTGATTGAAATACTGACCTAAAAATGTATACGCTTCAGGTTAGTACACCACCTAAGTTATTAAAGATGAAAAACATCTATTACTCTTTTATTTGGATTGAGGGTAAAACTTAGCAATAAGTGTATTTCCCCCCCCGCCCTGGTATTAAATGCATTCTGAAAATATATCGTTGTATTATAGGTTTTTACTTCTATACCAGCTCCATCACTGCTGCATGGTAGTGGATCATCGTAACCATCATCATCTACCAGCAACACCATCTACGGACCAGAGACCATCAGACGGAACTCTGCCGATCGCCTTAAACCCAAACATGGCCGCAGAATTTATTCAAAGTTCTTTGGGGTGGGGTACAGACTTTTGACCTTGACAAAAGGAAAGAGACCTCACATGCCCGGTCCAGCTGTGAAATAGCCAAAAGGCTGGGAAAACCTAACCAGACCCCCTTTGACGATCATCTGGATGGTGACAAAGTCGATTCTGGACCCTGTTCCTTGGCTAGGCAGATGAACCTCCGTGAACGAGTATGGTGGGTGTTAGCTGGCAGTCGCAGTCTCTTCCCATGGGTGAAACTAAAGAATCACAGAAATCGACCCCAAAATGAATACAAACTACTTACGCGGAGGAAGAGAGGTAATAATGGTCTCTCTAAGAGGCGGAGACCAAGACGAAGACAAGATTTTACAGCCGGTTTATAACTGTCAATAGCGACAGGCCTAATTTTCAGATACGGGGAGAATGGCTATTCCTGTTTGATGAGTACGGGATGCTGTGTAATTTCCTACAGAGTCTTCGTGTTGTTGCTTCTTTGGACAGTTTGGAAAATGGGCAGAAAACCTTTTTTCTTTCTTTGTCGTGGCTGATGTAGGTATATGAAAAGGATAATCTTGCGAACCTTTAAAATTTGGAATAACCAAAATTTCCACCAGGTAAAAACTACGACTAGTTCAACAAGCACACCTTATAATAATCAATTAGTATTCCAATTACTTGCAAAAACTTAATATTAATTCTGTAATATTTCATACCAATTTTATTGTATTTGTTGAAAAATATATTTGTAATTATGAACAACTGTTTGCTTTATCATGAAACTCACTAATTACAATTAGTCTAAGGCAGTCTACAATGTCGGGCCCCCAAGCAACATAGTATTAGGGTTAGTATAGAACTTATATGTCAACACGCATAATAGAACTTGGTTGTTGCAGAAGACTGTAAAGTAGCCTTTAGTAAATTAATTTTAAAGATGACTTATCTGTGGAGCTTGCCCTTAGATGTTACTCAGATCACGTAGAGTTATATACCGATTAAGGCCTTTTAACTTTCTGGACTAATTGAACTTTGAGTAGGTGGCTCTTGGTTTCTCTTGACCAAATTTCCTTATTTACTTTTGGTATTGTTTATAATTTATGCCACTGTTCATGCTATGCTACAATTGCTGTTTCTCTGACATCAAACTTAAAAAGTTAAGATCATTAATTGCCTGTGGTATTAATAGATGGGGGGGCATGACTTGGGCGGTAGATGGTGAACTGAGACAGACCATTTACCTGAAATAAGATCTTACCTGTCAGAATTTATCCAAATGCATAATTTTTTATTGTATAATTACTCTGTTTTATGCACTTCAGCAGCATTTTTTTTTTAAAAAAATTTCATATCTAAATATGGGGGCTGAATCCTTACAAAGTGGATATATTGACCGTTAATGTTGGTGGGTGATGATGATTTTAATTTAACTTTTAGTAGAATTATTGCAGTTCTGTCAGGGGTAAAACAAACAGAAGTTTCTAAAGAAACCTGCAAAATCCCTAGTGGATGTGCGTAAATTGTAGTAAAGCTAGTAAAGATATACCCTAAAAACAGGGTTTTTAAGGACTCGAATAATGATTTCAGACTAAGGGGTGAAGAATGGCTAATTCTCCTTTCTCCCTCCCAACGCAAACAGACAATGAAAGAGTGAACACGTGACCCCCCCCCCCACCTAAAAAAAAAAAATCAGAATTTCAGAATTTGTGCATCCGTTCTCATGTTGACCTCAAATTTGAGATTAGAGGAGCTTTCTAAGAATTTTCATTATTAAAATAAAAGATTTGTAAGCAGTAGAATTCTAGAATTTTTTGCATGCATTTTTTTTACACAGTATTAGAAACAATACAGAGGAATAACTGGGTATAAAATGCAACTAACACGTGACAGAATTTAATCTCACGTGTAAAAATGAAGTCTTCCACGGCGCAGTCACGTGCTGACATGGTGCACCGTGATTGGTTGTCATGCTGGCAATCAGAAAGTCGCCACGTCTGCAGAACGTACAGTTGGTGAAATGTGTGGGTGAATGCTTTGTCTCCTGGGAAGGAAATGTCACGTGGCAATCGTATATATAAATCAGAGTCTTAGCTAGTGAGGGCCGCTCCACGCGGCAGATCGCAGCCTGGCTTCGTACTTCAGAAGGAGCTGCATAGGAGACCCTGAGAAAGGTCGCGTTAGGCCCAGCGCTTTTGGCAATGGGCGTGGTGGAGGAAGAAATCTTACGCTCCCCAGATTGATGTTAAGTATCTCCGGTATGTCGTCTGTGCCACGGACAACGAACCAGCAAGAGATCTGGCGAAGTGATCCGGCTGCGGGACGAGTGATAATGTTTCTTTCAGAACAGTTCGATACACATTAGCGCGAGGTGGTCTCACCCGATGCGTAACTGTCCGAAAACTATTTTCTTTTTTCATTTTTTTTTTATAGACGGAGTCCGAGTCTGAACTGTTCGGCAATAATCAGCTGCGGTCAGCGCCGGGGATTTTCACGAAAGGCCGGAGCCGGAATCGACTTCCGACGGATGCAAGCGGTTCTCATTCAAAACGCCATTTCTCTCGGTCTTATCGAGTGGTGCGGACCCACGTTCCAACGTGGGACACACGGCCGACCAACCCCGAGCACGCTGCCGGCATGGCGATAAACTACCCGGAACCGGAAGAGGCCGGTCGAGCAGTCGCGAAGATGCGCTGCCGGCATGGCGATAAACTACCCGGAACCGGAAGAAGCCGGTCGAGCAGTCGCGAAGATGCGCTGCCGGTATGGCGATAAACTACCCGGAACCGGAAGAGGCCGGTCGAGCAGTCGCGAAGATGCGCTGCCGGCATGGCGATAAACTACCCGGAACCGGAAGAGGCCGGTCGAGCAGTCGCGAAGATGCGCTGCCGGTATGGCGATAAACTACCCGGAACCGGAAGAGGCCGGTCGAGCAGTCGCGAAGATGCGCTGCCGGCATGGCGATAAACTACCCGGAACCGGAAGAGGCCGGTCGAGCAGTCGCGAAGATGCGCTGCCGGCATGGCGATAAACTACCCGGAACCGGAAGAGGCCGGTCGAGCAGTCGCGAAGATGCGCTGCCGGCATGGCGATAAACTACCCGGAACCGGAAGAGGTCGGTCGAGCAGTCGCGAAGATGCGCTGCCGGCATGGCGATAAACTACCCGGAACCGGAAGAGGCCGGTCGAGCAGTCGCGAAGATGCGCTGCCGGTATGGCGATAAACTACCCGGAACCGGAAGAGGCCGGTCGAGCAGTCGCGAAGATGCGCTGCCGGTATGGCGATAAACTACCCGGAACCGGAAGAGGCCGGTCGAGCAGTCGCGAAGATGCGCTGCCGGTATGGCGATAAACTACCCGGAACCGGAAGAGGCCGGTCGAGCAGTCGCGAAGATGCGCTGCCGGTGTGAACGATATGGAGGCTAATACGGGATCGTATGGCTACTGAGAAGATCAGACGGCGACCGAACACTTTGATCAATTGTGTATTTACAGCAGCACTCCACGGTCACACGTTGATAACCTATATTGGAAGCATGGAAACAATGCGTCATGTTCTATATAAAGCAAACAGCTCCAAACACTAAACAATAACTCACTGCACAACATGTTAATTTCGTTTTTCTATGCTTTCTTTAATAATGCATTGTTCATCAATTACACTCGTCTGTCTCTCAGTTGGAATTACATCCTGTGTGCGTTTCCATACATTTTTCCAGTACAGTATTTATATGTGACTCTGTTCTCAAAAGCAGTCAGCTCACGCTGTACGTTGGCAAACACGTCACCAGTGATGACATTAAGATCTTTAATGCAGTCCTTAAGATGTTATTGTTGTCCGTTAATGTTTGAGCAACGATTGTCCACAACTAACAGCTTCCCCTCTCAAACGTATCCATAGGTTCGTACACTTGTGGATTAAATCGCATATCCCTTTACATTCCTAGTTGTTGTCAAGCTAAGAATACTCTAGTGTTTAATGTGCTGCGAGCACCTGGAATCTTTTAGATGAATTGGTCAATTACTTCTTTGGTAAAGCTTTGGACATTTTTTTTCCCCTAGTATAACTTGTTTAAGCTGCATATTTACTAGGGGTCAGAATAATTTTCCATATATTATAGTTCACCTAAAAAATGCATTAGTTTTTGCAGACTCCCAGAAGATACAAGATACTGGTGAGTGATGCTAGTTTCTTGGATCTTGTGACGACTACCAGTCAATCGTGGAGTAAACACCTGTCCGTGACCAAGATCACTTGTGTGCCGAGGTATTAGCGTCTAGTTTCCATGAGGTCGACCTAGGCCCGGATGAGGAATAACGGAGAAGAATAGCGTCTCATGTTATTAGCTTCTTTGGTTTTTCCCTGGCTCCTAGAGTCTATGACTGTGCACAGACGCCCGTTAATAAAACAAGTAGGGCGACCGCTTGGTAACCAAAATAAAGTGGGGGGGGGGAAGTGACATTTTATGGCCCTCTTCGGCGAGAAGATTATCTCTGGATACAACGAGGTGTAAAACGATAGAGCACGAATTAAACGATATGAATCATTTAGCAAGGTTATAACGGGAAATCGCATGTTGCGATGACTGAGATCTACAGGGTTGATAAAATGTTTGTAACATCTTGGGATACAGCAACGGAATTGGTAGAGAGCTTACATCTCAGTGCCGAATTTTTCTATTTTTTTTTAAAAAAAATTTTTTTTGCTATTACAGCAGTAGGATTACGAATCTGTGTGATTAAGTAACTGTGACATTTTGATATTAAAATATTAAATCGTAAAATGATGGAAAATGTTTATTTCGGTGATCATAAAAAAAATATAGTAAAAGATCGAAAATTTGGTTGTTAGGAATTTCAGCGTAACTTTAGGATAATTGTTTTTTACTGTGATAACTTTTCAAAATCGACGTCTTTTACGTAGTATTATATTAAGTATTATTATATTATTATATTATTATTATTATTATTTAGTATTATTATGATTATTTTATTATTATTATTAATTATTATTTTATTATTATTATCATCAGTATTATTATTATTATTATTATTATTATTATTATTATTATTATATTATATTATTATTATTATTATTATTATTATATTATTATTATATCATTATTATTATTATTATTATTTATTATTCTTATTATTATTATTATTATTATTATTCTTATTATTATTTATTATTATTTATTATATTAATAACAATTTTTTCTAATTAATTTAATTTTACCAGGACTTCGATTCTATTGGTCCCACCAGTCAGTACAGTAGTTTCCCATTCTGCCAGTTCTCCTTATCTGGAGGAGCCGGACATTCCACCCCTGAAGACAGAAATAGGCAAAATGGTCCCCATGTTATAAGTTATCGAGCGCGCACCTAAAACCATTTTTTTTTTTTAAAATCCTGTTTACATCGGAAGAAAATAAAATAAAAGGGAAAACAACTTGAACAGTTCACATAGAAAAGCGGCAACACACAACAACAACAAAACAAAACTAGCTTTAGATCTTTCCGCCAGAGTTCCTCATCCCGCAGTAAATAGGAGACTTCCTGTCTGCGCCATTATCCCTGAGATATAAATAACGGCGTCCCTTTGGGGGCTGATCGATGTCAGTGCGCGCGGAGATGCGATAAAAGACTCGTGGAACAGTTTTATTACGAACTACATAAACTTGAGCCAAGCAGAGACCCATTTATTTCCTAAATTGTTTTTCCATTAGGGTATTGCGAGACAATATATTTTTGAGCCGTCCGCTTGCTTTCTTGAACAACCGCATCTGTTTATTGGTGACGCGGACACTAACAGAGCTAAATATTTCAATATCATTCACGGCCCGAAATCTCTGCGTATAAAGGTTTCATCTTTATAGAGTTGCTGATGTTGTCAGCATTCAATCCACTAGCGAGAAGTGGCTTCTTCTTCTTCTTCTTATTAATTTTTAAAAACCTGGTGGTGACGTTATGTGCATCTTTGATGACGTATGCACTTACTTACTTCCCCTTTCAGACTGTGTTGCCTGGTAAGTGCTCGACATAAAAGACGAAAATATTAAAATATATTTAATAATAATAATAATAATAATAATAATAATAATAATAATAATAATAATAATAATAATAATAATAATAATAATAATAAAGAGAAGAGTATCTTAAAAAAACGAACAAGTTCTACTAGATGGAAATTCTTAAGGATAATCAACTGGCACGTGACCTGACCAGGTATTTTAGAACGCCCTGATTCTGGATACGATAGAAATGCTCTCAAACCACTTATCATCATCATTCTTCTCTCCTTTTTGTAAATGAGATGTGGTCATTAAAATATAATAGACGGTTTCCTGCAATCTGTAATGTCTCTGATCATCGTGGCTAACAGACGGGATTTATTGCGGAACTCGTATTCAGATATCAGGATAGAGAAAAGTCGCCCTGCTGACGGTTTACTTTCAATTTATCTTCCTCCCCACTCTATACACATACTGCCCACAACTATTCCACCACGTAGGGTCGCAGCGAACCCCTGGTAAACAGCTTATATTTTCATTGCTTCCAGACTCTAAAATTACCAAAAAAAAAAAATTTTTTTAACCCTTTCGAGACAGTATAAACCGGCTCACACACACACACACACACACACACACACACACACACACACACACACACACACACACACACACACACACACACTATCCGGTTTGTGGTCTGACCATCTTTACCATTAAACAAATGTTGATAAACAAAACAATCCAGTCGATACTGAGTCGATCAGTGCAAACTTATCTTGCAGGATGAATCACGAACCCTTTACCTAACAGTAAACAAAACTAAGTGAGGAAACAAAATTACACGTCCCTTTCTAAAACGCCGGTGTAAGGGGTCACCGCGGTGTCCTCCGCGATTGTTCTTCGTGGCGACAGTACTAACTTATGCCCCATAAAGGGCATGTTCAGCTGTAAGTTGTGTTGGTGGGACACCATTACAAATTTAGCCAGTCCCTTTAGTTCATGTTGAGCGCTTCTTCGCTAATGCCACTATTTCAAAATGTTTTCATCTTTGCTCAGTCGGGGCTGGTGAGTACAAAAAAAGTACTCCAGAATCGTACCCGATGTTATTTTAGAGATAATCTTATTTTTTTTTTATTCCTTTTTCTGCAGATCCAAGATTTCCTCACCTCTCTGTTCATTGTCATCATTCATATTTTGGACCCACTTTATCACGTTTTGCTGTGCAATCTTCTCCGACTACTTTAAAAATCATATTCTTTCTTGAAATGACTTAATCTATGTCTTTCTTTAATCTTTTTCATAGCTATGGCATGCACTGCAATTCTCACCATCTTTCACGAACTGGATACTAATATCCAAAACAGAGCGATCCAAACATGTTGCAGAATCAATTTTTTTTTTAAAAAAATCAGACAACCTTTAACTTCTTTAGCAGGCTGGCGAATGTTACTGGCTACACTTGATATTTTCTTCCTAATGTACTCAGCGTTAACACAAACCTTCAAGAATTGGATAAATTATCTTTCTAGAACCAGAGGCTTCCATTAAGGTAAAAGGTCTTTCGTTCACCGTCACAAGCTTTCCATTTTCTTCTCTCTCCTTGTCCTCGCAGAGGCCCATGAATTCTTTTGCATGGAACCGCTGGACGTGGCTTTCCAAGTTGGCGGCATGATTCCCTGTAGTGGTGGCTTTGCAGTCTCAGATCTGTCGCCGGTTCCTCGAGGCCTACTTGAAGTTCCGCTGGAGAGAGTTGAGCTGTTTCGGAAAACTACAACGACGGAAACTGTAAGGGTTTCGTGCGAACTCTGGTGGACCAAAAACAAAGCACAGATTAAGTAATTAAAGGATTTTACCATTAATCAGATCTAACTAATTATACACGCACAACCCAGTCACAAACAGCTGGCTCCAATCGGTGGTGTGAGCTAATAATAAACAGTCTACGCAGCGGGCTAACAGCATTCAGGGAGGCCGACCTGTCTGTCGAAGTAGGAGATCATCGAAGTGGTTCAGTCTTGTGGCATCCGAGGTTCCTCCCTTTGTTCACAGTAGTGTTGGGAGGAGTGGACTCAGAGGTTTATTGAGCGTACAGGAAAACTAAAGCAGCTGGACCGTGATCCGACCATATTCTAATCGATTCGGCTCCATTGGGTTATTTTTATTTTCACCCTCCGTTTCAGTTTCGGTTTAGAGAGAAAAAAGGGGGGAACGTTTGGACCGCTTCACGGTTCGAGTTCGTGTCGACTCCCTGATCCAAGCGCACTCAGACAAAGCTTTTACATCTCCCCTATCGTCTAAGCCTCGAAGCAGCGCAAAAAACAAAAAAAAAACAGCTTTACTCTCCCCTTTCTTTATTCCAAAACATCTATCGCAGTCAGTTTGCAATCCGATTTCTTCGATCGACAATCTGTGCGATGCTCACAAGCCCAGGATATGAGTTATCCGGATCCGTCACAAGCGATAGGATGTCTTCTGAAAGAGATTCTTGGCTCAGTTAATGCAAGAACCCATCACATCACAGCCTCACAGTAAAGTTTCTGTCTAGTTATCACAGGAAGCTCTGAAGCCGTCGTTCATCACAGAAGAGACCTTCTGCACTTCTGTCAATTGTATTATTATCATTGAGGATATTAATTCCGGTTCCTAAGCAAAACCGTTTTGACGTCACATCTAGACGCAAATAGCAAAACGTTTTGGTAGTTTTGTTAAAATCCTATGCATTGCTTACCTACGGTAGCCTCATTTAGCA
Source organism: Nautilus pompilius (assembly GCA_018389105.1). NCBI lineage: Eukaryota > Metazoa > Mollusca > Cephalopoda > Nautilida > Nautilidae > Nautilus > Nautilus pompilius. The sequence continues at coordinate 33,952 of JACATO010002236.1, forward strand.
GGCACATCCTAGAACTCCTACCACGTCTTCCTTCCTTTAAAAAAGGAAATGCATATAATTTGAGTGATACCGATATTTCGTGCCGTATAATATATCGAATGCCCGTTGTAATAATGCTGGAGACAAAATTCTGTAACAGCGTGCACATCTGACAGAGTTATTTAAATATATATCCATATCTGATATTTAAAACCATTTTCAAAGGGAAATCGGCAGTCCAAGATACGTGCGTTCCAAAACGTTTTGTTCGTTTTTGTTGCCACGGTAACCTAGCAAGAGGATCTCCCACCAGCAGGTTGCTACAAGGGGTAGGGCTTGTGGGAGGAACCCGTCCCGGTGACCGAGCTATTTGGTCAAGGCTCGCCTACGAAATTCCTACCACAAAACCTCCAACTAAAAACACACAGTAGCTTGGTAATTTTCCGGGATGAATCACTGGCCTGCACACAGCGCCACCACGCGGCGTAGAGTATTTCGCCTGATAATAGAGATGAAAAGCCTGCTATGTGTTCGACAAGAAGAAGAACCGCCCACCTTCCCACCGAATGCTTTACTTTTTATTTCATTCGGGGTCGGCGACATCTTCGATAAGACCGCGCGGGGAGCGGAGCTCAAACCGAAGCGACAACAAATTAGAGGAAGAATGTGTTCAGAATAAATTTTCTGGAATGCTCTCGGCTTCCTGGGGCTTTAATAAGAAGTAATAATAATAATAATAATAACTTTAGAGTAGAAATGGAAAATGACGCTGGAACTGGCCATGTTTATGTCATAGATAATTCTTTCAAAAATAAATAAGGGCTCAAACATAGAAGCGAATTAAATTATTGTTATAATTTATTACCTAGTTACAAGTAAAACTGCTGCTACGCCTTCAAGAGTATCCAGGAAGAGGAGATGGAATTCCCACCGATATAGATGAAACAACATTTGAATAAATAAATAAGCAGTCAAGACATTAAGTAAACAAATGAGCCTATAGCGATGATTCTAAAATAACATCCACGGAGAGAGAAGAATGTTTCCATGTTGGCCTTTTTAACCGCCATATTGTCTTGGACGGTGCCAAATTAACATCGTTCAAGTTAGGGGTTCGTGAACCTCCCACATATCGTCAAAATGGACTCTCCTCGTACTTGTCCATTCTTTTCCCTTCCCGAGCTCTACAACCCGGCCGGTTCATTTGATACATCTTTTATTTCATTAGCACAGACAAATTATTACTTTGTCTTTCCTCCCTTGGCTACTCCGCCATTTTTACAGCTCCTCGGCGCTGTTCAACACAGCGGGTGGAAAGGGGAGGGAATCACAGCTGAGGTTCAGGTGCGGGATAATTCCCACGGCTGGCTCTACGCCGAGATACGGTCCCGTCGCTTCTTCTGGTGTCGGAAACATCTGCGTGCGGATAAATCACCGCTGCCGTCCCGTTTCCTCGCTGGCAGCTAATTCCTGCTGACGGATGGTGCTATACTTTTTTTTCAGCGCTTTCACGTTGGAGTCCGTGTATATATATATAAAGAATGAGGAAAGAGAATGATGTGGATTTATGGGAAGAGCGGGATGAATACCACCGAGGATGGGTCCAGCGGTAGAGCGAACGACCAGCAGCGGGTCGGGTAATGTGGTTTCGCTAGGACAAAAAGGAGGAGGAGAATAGACGATCGTGGAGGAGCTTCCGTAAATTTCTCGCGGTAGGGAAGCGTAAAACAGGTCCCAGCTATACGGTCTGGCCCCCGAAGCCAGACAAAGAGCTGCGGGTCATCGCAAAGAATACGACGACTTCCCTCCCCTTATTTCGTTAATCTCGTGCCGAAAAATCAGTGCCTCTGTTTTCCGGTCTGCTACTTCCAGTAACCCCCCTCCTCCCCCCACACACACTCTAACCCCTTCTTCTAGACTCCTAGGCGCGTATTAGCCGTCATAAGCCATCTCTAAATCGGTCGGGCCCCTCTCAAGCCAGACTCAGTTATAAAAAAAAAGAAAACAACAACAAAAACTCGCGGACAATCACGTGACGACTTCCGGCGGTCTGTTTGGGATTCTGTTGGAAACCGTGCATTATGGGTATAATTACATTATCCTTTTATTATTATATGACGACGATTGAACGTTAACAGCCTCTTTTATACTTTTAGACTTAGCATCACGGTAACGATCGTCAACAACAGCAGGGTTTTTAACGCGAAAAGTGTTATCTCCCCTTTAATCGTTTTTTGATAACAATAATAATAATAATAATAATAATAATAAATTCCTAATTCCTAACCCTAATAGAGAGAACTCACAGATGGAATCACGTGGTTCTGGTGGATTGCACATTAATAATGCCACCGCATTGGCTGAGGAAAACATGTGACATTGGATTTGTTGTTTACCCTTTGCTAATAACACTCGAAAAACGTGTTTGAATCCCATAGCAGTTAATTAATAACTTAAATAATGGGAAAATTAAAGCGTACTTCCGGAAAACTCCAATCAGGCTTGAAGTGCTCGATAAATATTTTCCGCTAAATTAACTCTGAATTCCGTTAACCATCGGTCCGCGCCGATCGCGGGAAAGAAACCTTCCACTTATACCTGCCAGACCGGTTACTTTGCGTTTCACTTTGCTACGAGATTTCTGCTCAATAAGCCCATCGGAACCTCCCATTCCCACCCCGCCCCACCCCCTCTACGGCTTATAGGCCCTTATGGTTCCTCCGGTTCTCCGATTTGGTCAGTTATCTGACGCGCTATTTACTACCAGGACGGGTTAGCACGCGGATTGATATCTGGACACAGTGGTCCCGGCAGGCAGGTAGTAATTAATTGGCTTCGAGCAGAGGTTTACCGGAGTTTCCATAAGCGAAACCGGAAATCGTAACAGACCAGCAGGCGGCGGTCGTCCTTCTCGGAGTACGAAGGATGGAGGTACGGAAGTCGTCTCGCTTCACCGACGCTCTAACCCCGTCGTTATATGGATTTCTCTGCAGACGCGGACTCGAGCTGAAGGACGCCACACCTTGGCCGCCACGAGACGCCAACTGGATCACGTGTCTCTCGCCGTCTCCTGCTCCAGCATAACTGCCAGACAAGACTTACGTCAGAACTGTTACTGCGAAATAGCTCTATCAAGTCGGTTGTCTCCCCCTATTCGTAGTATCCAGGCCGACACGCACAGACCATTCGCCTGAGAGTTCTGATTAATGTACGAAAAGAAAACAATCTTGAAATTTATGGAGACCAGTGGATTTGTGTACATCTGTCTACTTATGAAATACAGCCGTGAACTGGGCTCCGCATATACGAAACTACACAGAGCTTCTTGTGACCAGATCGTAGAATTTTAATTTCGTTTCAAAAAGAAAACGAAGAATCGTCATTTCCAGGGCCTTCGTTTCTATTAATAACCCGGCTGCTGCGCGAGGAAATGAGATAGGATTCCTGAATAGCTTTACTGGTCTGTTAAATTTAAAAAATCTCCTGTTAGACCGACATGAAAGAGTTTATTTTCGAACTTTTGCCCCCGTTAAAAATTCTTTACGGAGTGTCCTCTTGGAGTTTACTGAGATTTTACTTGAGCGTCTACAGGTTTTTGGCTGTTAGTGTATACACGCCTCTGTATGTTCTTCGTCGGTTCGTACAACGAAAAGAATTGAGGTTAATTTGACTGGACGCAAAATTATATATAGACTTTAAATAAAAAATGACACGAACCTTGGGAAGAATAAAGGATAATCTGGTACATATGTTCAATGAAAATCCTGGGTTTTATATGCTAAAAGTAAACAGGCTGATAAACAGAAGGCAAGCACAGCGCGCCATTGAGCAGACTTTGTTTTGATGAAGTGTAAGCACCGTGAGACGATCTCACAGCCACTATCGTTAAAGATGCCACTGGGAAACACGAGACTGTAGTTACTTATAAGTCCGAGCCGGTATCTATCATACAAATATTCCTCAGCGACATGTGTGGAATCCATCCGGATCCGCATTACCTTTGTTCTCCATCACATCACAAGCATTTGTTAATACAAATTAAACTGTTGCAGCTATTTCTGTAGACACAGGGAGCCCATCGTTGAAGCGTCGTGTGTTTTCTTAAAGTAAAATTCCTTTAATAAATGAAGAAAACAGAGACTCGTTCCATATGGCGTCGAGTCGAAGATGTTAAGTTGCATGACGTCATCGATATTCGGGAGACGCTTAAGTGGAAAATGTGGATAGGCTATTTAGATTTTCAGAACCGTTTCTCCATAGAAACGACACTCACATCTGGAAGGATATTGAATTTGCGTTCAAAAACAGTTAATAAATCCTGTTCCTGGATATAACTCTCGCAAGATGGAGGCTACCGCTTGCCACGATTAGGGAAGAGCAGAGCTAATTATAACAGTGATAATTTTGCTACAGCGCCAATGACTTCTAATTAAACGTATAGATGAGCCATACCTAAGATCAGCCTTGTATACAGGATTAATTAGAGATTACTGTTGAAGCGACAACTTGTCCGGTTTTCATACAAGTAACTGACGGATACCTGAGTTCTAGCAATCGCAGGTCATGACGGGAAGGATGTAGAACTCTATCGGAAATTTTAAAAAAAAAACTGGAAAATGGTAGGAAACGAAAGCACAGATATACCAGACTAATTTAAATCATATTTCTGTTTGACTCTTCAAATCTTCGTTCATCCTTGAAGTAGAATACACTACGTTTTGTAGCAAATATGGCGAGTGACATCAGCATCTTTACTTTGAGAACATTGCACCAAAAAAACAGACCAGAAGAACAAAAGATAACAGGAAGAGCTTTACGTAGAAATTAACGTGTTTCATCCCCAAAATTTTGGTAACAAAATTAATATGTTGCAGTATATTAACCAAAACAACAGTCAGTTGCACAAGTGTGACACATTTTTCGTCTTTCAATTACCCGTCCTCTCTCTCTCTCCATCTCTCCATCTCTCTCTCTCTCTCTGTGTACTGACATCATTATCATCATCTCTCTCTCTCTCTCTCTCCTCTCTGTGTACTGACATCATTATCATCATCCTCCTCTCTCTCTTCTCCTCTCTCTCTTCTCTCTCGCTCTCTCTCTCCTCTCTCTCTCTCTCTCTCTCCCCTCCTCTCTCCCCCGCTCTCCCTCTCTATCTCTCTCTCTCTCTCCGTAACGACGCGCCATGTCTGTCTACTTAATGACGTCATCTCTCTTTGTACTAACGTCATCTCTCTCTCTCTCTCTCCGTAACGACGCCATGTCTGTCTACTTAATGACGTCATCTCTCTTGGTACTAACTAACGTCTCTCTCTCTCTCCGTAACGACGCCATGTCTGTCTACTTAATGACGTCATCTCTTTGTACTACTAACGTCATCTCTCTCTCCGCTCCGTAACGACGCCATGTCTGTCTACTTAATGACGTCATCTCTCTTTGTACTAACGTCATCTCTCTCTCTCTCTGCCTTTCACTTCATCTTTGCCCATGAAATCACACCCCATATTCGTACTCCATTCTCCTTCCTGCTTCAGAATCACCAGTGGTATTTGTGCCCGCCGGAAACCTTCATACAAAAATTGGCCATAAACAGAAGCAAGCAAAAGTGTTAGGGAAAACTTTAAAAAAAATTTTTTTAATGCAGTTCTGTGTCAATAGCAAGATGTAGGCTACTAATCGCCACATCTTTGAAGTAACCGAGACAAAGATGCAGACGGTTTACAAGACAGTCTTTTCACGAAGCATCAGCATCATTTTGCCGAGCAGGACCCATATTTCACTATGAAATCTGCTACTTTTAATAAAACTTCTTTTATAAAAAAAAAACAACAGCAGAGTAATGAATTCTCCATTAGTAGAGTTGTAAACACCGTTGTTCAACCTTCATATTCAGGACTTCCGGTATAGAGTTTGAAAGAGACGTTATAAACGGAAGTAACCATGTTGAAATGAAAATTTCTGAGATAAAGGGCATCATACTAACTAGTTATATAGTTAAGTAGTTGTAATGGAGGATTCCGAATTAATAGATTTATCGTTAAGTGAATAACCTTCTTGATCAAAAATGAAAAATTTTTTCGGATCCAGTTCAATAGATATCTGGTTGGCATCGAGTTTATTGTCCAAGGCGATTACACCCTGACTTGGCTGCACATCAAGGGTCTTCAAAGACCTGCAAATGAGACATTTAAAGTTTTTTACGGTTACTAACATTGTTAGCTACGATAAAGAATTAATGGTTAATTATAATATGTTTATTTAAGAGAATATTTAGAAGTAAACTGCAGGAAAAGTTCTGGTTGTCGTCGATCAGCCGCTGGTCGCCATTTGGGTCCAGTCGCCTGACCCGTTAACAGGTTCTGGCGCTGACCCGCTAACAGATTATGACGCTGACCCGTTAACAGACTCTGGCGGTTACCCGCTAACAGATTATGACGCTGACCTGTTAACAGGTTCTGGCGGTTACCCGCTAACAGACTCTGGCGGTTACCCGTTAACAGACTCTGGCGGTTACCCGCTAACAGACTCTGACGCTGACCCCAGATTATGGCGCTGAATCGCGCGCACTCTACGGAAATCCAAGGTAATAACATTGATTAAGGATTTCCGGACAATTCTCTAATCGGACAGAATCTTATCGAAACACAGCAGCGATTCATCCTTCCCTCGCGCACCCTGAGCCGCTTATTTTCTCGTGGAATATGCAAATTCTTTTTCATAGAACGTAGAGATGTGAGATCCAAGCGCTCCAGATGATCTATCTGACATCTGACTCCGGTATGAGAAAGTCAGGCGGTCCTACGAGTCACGTTGTCTTGGATGAGAGTTGTTTCACATGCAGCGGGCAAAAAGAACGATGGCGGAACACATTAAACTGACAGCAAAATAGGTTAAAGTGAACGTTAAATCAACGGCCATCAAACCGATAGCAAATCAACCTCTTTCGATCGATCGATCGATCGACGTCTACATCAACCTGATCGGGAGTAAATTAGTTTCGCATGTGCTCGCTTTTCTTACGTTACGACGGAGCTTCTAAGATCTCCAAAGTCAGCTGTTTATATTCGTGGTGTTTTTCAGACAACCGGTGGAATACGGTGAACTAACACGTAACTTCTTTAGCGTTCTACAATCGGTTAAATAGAAAGAAGAAAGGATAGTTTACGTCTAACGAAAGGCGCTCGGATCGTGGAATTTAGAGCAGGGAGAAACCGTCATACCCGGAAAATCGCTTAGAGGGCCGAGCGCATTAAGCCGGTTCTCGGTATCCGACCCGGAAGACGCACCAACCGGAGGACGGGCACATCGAACGTCATGGAAGCAGCAGAGGTCTTTGTTTCTTTGGAAAAAATCTAACCCTTGAATGTAACAGAGAAATTATGGAACGATGTATCCGAAGCTATTGAGATTGGGGAAAAAAAAACCTATAAATTTGAATCAGTCGTTCCAAATCATTCAGTGGACTAGGGCAGGTTTTCGCATAGACCGACCGGTGTGTTGGTCTTGTGGACTCCATGCGTGAGCGCTAGTAATTAATGCTTATGGCCGTGCGACCGAATATATTAACCCTAACCCTCCCCACCTGTCCGTTCCTAATCTTTTGTCGCTACAAAATTCCGTCGCAGTGTAAGAAAAGCGAGCGCGCGCTGGTGACTGACTACCGATCGTGTCGATGTAGACGTCAATAGAGAGAGCGAGGAATTGCTTCTCCATCAGTGCGACGGCCGTGGTGAACGGCTTATTTGTCCATACTATACCTGTCGATGTACGTTTGATCTGCCATCCTTCCTAGACTTTTGTCCGCCACTGTATGTGCAGCGTCATGCTTTTCTGGAAACGGTGTAGCTCAACTCTTTACGCGCAGACAGACGATCTCAATTCTTTTCAGGTCATTTACGACGGCAAAGTATCTGCTTTAGTCAGAATTATCGTCATTTTAGTTGTTTTTTTGTTTTTTTTTTGGTGTTTATTATGTTTCCTTTCTCACTTTCATCTTCCCCACCTGGGCTCCTTTTTTTATTTTCTAACACGACGAAGTATTCCCCGATTACAAGGCCCCTATTATTCTAGGGTCTCACCCCTTCCCGCCCCATTGATTTCGACTCTATTTATTCTCCCTTTTCTTTCTTTAAACAAAGAACTAAACACTTCGCTCTTTTGCGGGTTACAGAAGTTGCTTTGATAATAACCC
>JACATO010002239.1:0-26666 GCA_018389105.1 Nautilus pompilius
TTCTTTTGTTTGACCCTGTTGTCATCAGCTGAGAGTGGTTTTTTCTAAGCCATGGTTTGACCGAAGGAGTGGCATCCCATGAGTCCAATGGGGGGGTCAATCAGATTAATTGTCATAAGGTTTGCTACCATTCTCAACTGTAAGGCGGCTTCTTTTATCTGAATATATAATATTCATTCTTGAAAAACCTCTTTCCGCCTCTGCAGAACTGACAACAATAGTACTGACAATATTTTTAGCCTTTGTACACTTTGAGGAATCGCAGCAGGGTTGTGGGAATTTTGTTGGACATTTTCCACATACTCACGGAAATTATTAATGCTGATTTCATGATGGAAAACTTCACTGAATTCACTCAGTTTTTCTTCTGCAGCTTTCCAGGTACAACAACTTCCTCAGTGTTCCATGAATTTGGCTCAAGCAAGTTTATCAGTTCATGAATTTTGTTGTCATTTTCTTGTTCATTGTTCTTTGATGTTAAATGATCACAGTCCATCAACCCGTTTTCATATTTTCTATCACTGCCTCCAGTAGCTTTTGCCGAGGAAGGCTAACAACTTTGTTGTTTTCAACAAATTGAATATCCTTAAGGGCATCTGAAGCAACTCTGACATCAATTTCCTTTCAAAGGTTCCCTTACTTTCTTTTGAGCATTTCAAATGCCTTAATGGACCTTTTTATTAGTTTTTCAGCTCTTGGCAAAGTTAAAACTTCTAGCTTGAAGGGCATTAGAAAGTAAGGAAATTTCTTGCAGTATGTCTATCATCAGTGCCAAATCATCCAAGAAATGCTTGTTGCAAAGACGGGCACCTATTCCTGAATGTTTGTCTTACTAGAGAAATATTTGTACAATGCTGGATAAGCATGCCACACAGCAAGGGCAGATCTTAGAGTGCAAGCAGCCCATCTTGGTCCCAGAACTCTACCTATCTTCAGAATTTGTTGTCCAAGTTCTTCTGAAATTTAGAAGAGTTGCATTTGGTTTTGTTTGATTGGTGAAAGATTGTGTAGATTTTATCCATGAATATTTGATTTTGAAGTGATTCACTTGTTTTATATCATTGACAGAATTGTCCAAAACAAGTTGCAAACGATGATTTAAGCAATGCCAAAGGACAATGTTAGGAAAATCATTTTAAAGTCTAATGCCTACACCAGAATTGCGGCCAAGCATTACACTTGCCCCATCTGAACAGAAAGCAATCAAATTATTTCTCAAATATTCATTATCAAATCCACCATCGTGCAAACTCTTTAACAAAGATGCGTATATTGTTTCTGCTCCCTGTTCTTCCAATTTGACCAAATCAAAGAAAATTGTTGGGGATAGATCACAATCTTCAAAAAAATTATAACCACAGGCTTACTAGATATGGTTGAAGCTTCATCCACGATGACACAGATTTTTAAATTTTGTTCAATAATTTTGGTAAATATTTCATTTTTTATCTCCTTTGCAATGTGATCAACTATTTTCACAGCAGTTTTGCGAGAATGAAGTTCCAACACCCATGTCAACTCCATTTTTTATTTGAAGCTCAATCTCATCTTCAGCATCAGAAAATGGCCTACTGCTTTTTGCTAAACTGTTGACTGTATTGAAAAAAACACTACATGTAGAGGCAAAATGTTTCTGGTTCGTTTTATCAATGCATTTTGTAATTGCATCATCTGCATTATCCTGTAGTTTCTTTACACAAACACTATGTGACTTTGATGAAAAATGCTCTTTCATTTTTTCCTGAGAGATGCTTGGTGGATGGTTTTTATCCTTCCTGAGGCTTCAACAATGCAGCTTCCCCATTCAATTAATACGTGAATTCCCTTCATGTTTAAGGAATCAAATTTGGCACAATGATCACAACCAAGTTTCTTGCTACGAACAATCAATCCATCATATTTTTTTGGGAACTCCTCATATTGCTTCATACTGCAGCAGTCTGGAAGAGATGATGCGGCATCTGCCTCATCTGTAGGTGGCACAGTATCAGAAGCAGAAGTTTCATCAGTATCATTCATCAAAGATGGCTGTGTTACTGTTAAGTCCTCACTGGCCTCTTCCTTTGAACTTTCAGTTCTTGGGATTTTTCGCATGAACTCTAGTATATTTTGTTGCCGCTTCATTTTAAGGGCTGAAGTCTGAAATGTAAAAAATTGCTTCACTAGGTATTAGGATTGCTACGATATTTCCACTGCGCAATGTAAAATACAGTGTTTTTCTTCAATGGTAATTACGAGAATAATTTTCATAATCAGAAGGTAGTAGCATAAAAACATCTACAACCACATCTAACAATATTATTTTAGATACCTCCACTATTCATACTACAATGATACTGAAGACTAATTTTGAATGTTTACAGACAAAGGAAAAAGAAAGAAAGATTTTTTTAATGCATTAAGATATTTTACTTCACATCGCCTAGTTTTCTGTAACATGAACGGTCCCTGTGTATGTTAGAACTACAGGGTTTTAGCCAAAATTATTTTGGAACGAAATATGGATTGAACATTAAATTTAAGGCTGGCTGACATTGAATTATTAAATTTTAAATTTTATATGTATATTTTAAACATTATTAATAAAATTCTAACTTAAAAATAAGACAAATATTATTCAGAGTATAGATTTTGCAGTGATGTCTCCCCGCGGAAAATCGCGCCATGTTTAGGTTAAAGGTCGTGTAGTTGGATGGCAGAAGAACTGGAGACGGACTGCGAGTCTCCTTCTAAACTCTCAGGTTTGTCTCTCCTTACAAGTACATTATCTCGCTGGCTTGTGAAATTAACCGGAGGAGTAATTGATGGAGGAGTTAGCCGACGATGGCCGGTGATGTGATGTAGGTGGGTGGGTGGTGAAGGTGCCGGCCGGCCGGGCAGACGACGGCGGCTACAATGGCGGGCGGACTGGGTCCCTGACCGGTTTGGTTTCGTTGTCAATGTTAATCTCTCATCACCAGTGATGATGATGATGATATCACTGTAAAGTGCTGGGGCGGTTTCCTATTTTACCGTCGTAAAATGAAATACTTGTTTAAATTTTACTTAAAGCTCGGTTTCCTATTTTATCTCTAAAACGCCTCGTGGTCGTCCACGAGCTCCAGCAGCAGATTGTTCCGTACTTTGCTTAATAATCGACAAATTATTGATGGGAGATTACCGATTAAACAGACTGATTGGTTATAGATACGGATGCTGATGATGGTAATGCAGCGATATCTTGGCTTGCAGGACGGGGATTATTACGGAATCCAGTTCGGTGAGGACGACGGCCATCGAGAATGAATTCCTGTGTTGAAGTAATTGATGGCGTCGTTTGTCCTTGTGGCGATTTTACTGTGGTTATCTGTCGGTATTTCTCAACAATATGCTTTGTAAATGTAATATTTCACTTCTATTTATTTATTATATATTTTATATTAAAATATTTATTACTTTACGACGGTAAAATAGGAAACCGCCAAGAGCCGGTTGGACACGGAGTGTTGAGAAATACAATACTTTTAGAAGATGGTGGAGTTTTGTTGCTGTAGGTGTTACACCGAATGTTTGTGGATGATGATGCAGAAGTAAAAATACTGTACTGACTGACTACAATCTAAGATATGACCTAATAAGCCCGTGTATTACCGTGTACTGTAATTATCAGATTAAATCTGGCAAATTCAAAATTCTGTTGAAAAAAATGTCTTAATGTATCAGGATAAAAATTACTTCTGCCTTGAGCTTTAAGGCCTCCTACCTACCTACCTACCTTCCCTGTCTGCATAGAACATTGCTTTGTTTTTTTTTTTAAATAATTAAATTCTAACAAACTAAACCATACTTTTAACAGTTTAACAAAACCATAATTTTCAGACTTGAAATCATTATTAATATTTTATTTATATATATTTTATAATTTATGAATACATCTGGGTGTATATTGTTTGTATCCTCATATATACCATTTTATTTCTCACCATGATAGTGAATGTAAGATTCAGTAGATGGATGCAAAAAAATAAAGTATTAAACTTGACTTACTTAAACCTTTGCTTCATCAAAGTAACTCCCTCTGCCTTTTGCTCTAATAGCAACTTTGCAAATTTTTGGGAGTCCATGAAGTAACTTTGGCAAATATTATGATGTTGTTGAGTTTTATGCTGTTTTGTGTTATGTGGCATCATTTTCCTGACGTTTTTTTCGTTCATCACTAAAAAATTTTATGGGTGATAAATTAGATGATTTTAGTGGCCAAAATATTCTGGGGGATCCTGTTATATGCACATATTGTCTGCATAATTAAGAAATGTGCTTACGGTTATTATCTTGTTGCAAATAAATGCTGCACATTAATCAACTGCCATAAGAAATTGCATGTCTTTTCAGAAGACTGATAACATACTTTTATCTTCGCAATGTTCCATACCTCAACTTTGACTCATCAATCCATAACATTATTCCAGTCTTTTACTGTTCAGTATTTGTGCAGTCCAGCCTTTTTCCTTTTTTGGTCTATTAGAATGCATAGCATGTTTTTTTTTTAAATATCCACACAACTATTTAAACCAGCAGCTCTTAGACCCATTTTTACTGTTGTCAGGGTGCCTAGGTTTTTTATACTATTCAGCTATGCTATAAATTGTCAATTTAGTTTGCTCAACATAATAATTTGTCCCTGCTTTTAGATGTTCCTCCTCTTTTCCCTGTGTTTTCTATCTGTACTGCTGTCTCAGTGGTTTGATGTCTGCACTGTGTAGTGAACACTTTTGTTGGAAATTCCAAATATTTTTCACAGTGCTGTCAGATGAAGCATAGTGGTAGAAATGTGAAAGTATGGAGGGGTTATTTGGCAGTGTAGTTGATAAAACTTAATAACATTCTCACAGAAGAGAAAAGGTCACAATGGATTTTAGGAAATATATAGTTGCAAAAATTTTGCATATTGATTGGAAAAAATTGTGTAGCATTTTTACAATGATGTGTCACATCAACCATAAAGAATGATAATAATAGTAAACTGACAATTATCAACACAATTTGATTAAAGACAGAAACAATAAAGTCAGTCATTTATTGAAAACATCTGACAATCTATGAATATTCATGACAAATTTAAAGAAGATGACCAATTCTAGTTTACTCTGTACTAAGATGATTGACATCATAGCCCGGTGGAGTCTTAAAGTAAAGTTCAGTGGCTGTTAATGACCCATTAGTGCAAGTTTACCAACATTGTGAAAGTATTTAATCTTCATCAGTAATGCATAGTTGCAATGAACTACTTTTACTACTTCATTCCCTTTAGCTTCCTAGCAGAGCCATTATCTATGTTTTTCATGTTTTGTTCTTTGTTTCTCTTGGTAATTTTCAAATCGTATATAGCACAACAGTAAATTTCTTGACTGGAAAAATAGATGCATATTTATAATTTAGGAAGGGGACATGAAATATATCGAAAAAAAGGTAAACTAACAACACATGCATTTTTTGATCAATCTACTTATAATTTCTTAAATACAAGCAGCATTTTTATCATATGGTGAGGCATGATTGTGAAAATTTGCATGAGTTTTATGCTGTGCAAGGAAACAACGAATTGCAAATGAGGTTGATATGGATGGCAAATGGATAATGATCTGAAGCATTCTGCTAAGCTTAATACACAATAATTTACTAGAAAAAAATCAGAGAGATTTCTTAAAAACATGGACTCTACTCTCCTTTGAACTTTTGTGAAATGTCAGTCAACTATGGAACTACTAGCAAGAGGAATGAGAGTTACTAACAAGGCAATATTTAAAAAAAATTACTGAATAGGATGACAAAAGGATATATTCATACAAAAGATAGTTATTCTAATAAAAAAAATCTGAAGTTGTGACAGTATCCCAATTATTAGTTTATGTTCTGGCACTTTGTTTAATTTTTGTGTAGTTGCTGGAATAATACTTTTTAAGGTGTTGAAAAGGCTGAGAGCAGCTTTTTATGTGGTTGTCTCAATTTTGAATGCTTTTGTATGTGAATGTATAAATACATAATGCGTGTAATCAGAATGTATGAGACTGAAAATTGCATATTTCAACTAATTATATATTAGAGTCTAAGTGGGCAGGCAGATAACAAGTATGTATGCACTATCATTATGCTGATATTGTTGCAATATTTCTGTTTACCAGACTAATTTGAGCCATTTAGAGTAGCCACAGTCAATGACAGGCTGCCATAGAGTCATTCCAGCCAAACTGTCAAATTTCAGAAAAGTCCGCAGGTGATGACCATCTCAGAAAAAATTGCAAAAAGTATGGCAAGCAGGTAATTAGAAAATATTTAAATCTTGAAAGTTTCAGTTCTCGATAATTTTTTGTCACAGAGATATGGAGACTTTAATATTGGCCCTTATTTGTGAAAATAAATTTTTGCTCTTTTTATGCATTTTTAAGACCCTGCTCTCAACACTTTTGGTAGGCCTAGAGTAAGGGTGGGCAAACTATGGCCCACAAGGTCTATTTGTGCAGCCTGCAAACGTTCTTGCACGGCGATGTCAATTTGTGCGGTTCCAGACATTCTCTCACACAATAACACACTTAACGAGACTACAATGAGATTTCGCAGCCATGTTTAAACAGAAACAGATGATAGCGATGGACGTAGTATTATTTTAAAGTCTTTTAATATATATATTAACATATATTTCAAATTTTGTTATCCTAACAATGAGTGCTACGAAAACTACCGGGCCCCCCCCCCCCCCCCCCCCCCCCCCCCCCCCGGAAAAATGATGATGAATGCCATACATTTAACAAGGAATGGATGTACAAATATTTATTTACAAATGTGTGCCTAATATGGCATAAAGTGTTGCTGTTTTTAAGGAGTATAATTTGAAGAGACATTTTCAGACTAAGCACAAACTTTTGAAGTAATTTATCAGAAAGTGAACTACAGTGAAGAGCCAATGATGTGTTGAGAAGTTTAAAACAACAACAAACTTTTTTGTAAAACAAACAACCATACAAGAGGCTGCCACAAAGGCCAGTTTTGTCCTTGCTTACATAACAAAGCATTTTCCGAAGCAGAATTTTTAAAGGATTGTATGCTTGATGCTGTTGATATTGCATGCCCAGAAGTCAGAACAAAAATCGAAGCTATATCTTTGTCAAGGAGAACTGTAGTTCATCGTATTGATGCCATTTCGTATAATCTGTTAGAACAACTACTTGAGGCTAGCAAGTCATTCGAGTGGTACTCACTGGCACTAGATGAGAGCACTGACATACAAGACACAGCACAACTGCTTGTGTTTATTAGAGGAATTGATGATAATTTTGCAATTACTAAAGACTTGCTGTCAGTTGAACCATTGAAGGACACCACAACTGGCCAAGATTTGTATGAATGTGTTAAAAACTGCTTGGATGGATCTGGTTTACCTTGGAACAAGTTGGCAATCATTACAACAGATGGTGCACCTGCATTAACAGGAATACGTTGGCCTCATAAAGCTGCTTAATGACAAAGTGAAAGGTGAGCATCCACTTCACACTGTGTTATCATTCCTTTGCATTATTCACCAGGAAAGTCTGTGTAAACCTGTCCTGATAATTGTATTTTTGTGTGAAAATAGCTTTTATTAATATTAGTTTTTTTTCGAATGCGGCCTGCTAGAGACCTTATGGATGTTCCATGTGGCTCTTAGGGAGAAAAGTTTGCTCACCCCTGGCCTAGAGCCATGAAACTTGCCAGGCTTGTACAGCAAGGGTTGGGTAATAGTAAAATGCATTTATATTGTGAATTTCTTCCTTTGAGTACTCTCCTTGGATAAAAAAAACTTCCGCAGTGATTTTTTGGCAATTTTAGAATGCAGCAGCTAATGGAGAACATTATGTAAAGGTTAAACAGATATATTTTTGTCCTGCTGTCATACTAACTATTTAGGAGATGAAAGAAGATAGACCTAGGTCTCCTTGTTCATCACATTCCTGGGCCCTGCAATAGCACCAATGAAAAAAATGTGAAAAATGAAACAACTTTATAGCAGTGAAGCACAATGTAGAGGATGAGTAAAAATTATCATTCTTTGCACATATGTAGGTTTATACAAACTTATTAAACAGAAGTTCAAAAGGTGTTACTCTACTGCTTCATACCTAAAAGAATTTTCAAAGTGTGTCCATTTTCTGCATTGAGTGCAAACTGTACTTCGCAATATCCCTTTGAAGAAATATGTAGCAGTTGTTTAACATTGAAAGTTGTATATTTACACTAATATGAAACTATTTATGCATTAACTTTTCATTTTCTCAAGGAAAGCAGAGTCATGATCAGAAAGTACGTATTGTCGCCCTCCATGTCCAGTAGCCTGAGATGCATCCATACAGCACAGGACATGGTTGAATGGCACCCAACATAAATCCTGCCTTGCTGGCCATTTTAAAGGATTCTTCTTCATAAAATTGACCAACACATCATGGTTATCATCTGATTTCTCCACTATGTTACCCACAACCCAGTCATCATCATATGCATGCAACATTTTCCTGGCAAATAATTATCTTGGTCATCATCTTCATCTGCAGTCAAAGAGATTTCTGAAAATATTGAGTCGGATGAGATGCGAAACATTCTAGAAGTATTGGGAGATACTGGATTAAAACACTGATGAGATCTAATGCCAGGAATTTTTTTAACATTTGAGTAGCGATTTTCTAAGTAGTAACTGGTTGTATGAAGAGAAATTTGCTCATCAGAAATGAAGGAAAACTCTGTCCCAGTTATATTAGTTGAAGCCCAAGTAAAGAGCTTGTTTGGAGTTAGGATCTGGTTGTCAACAGGTGCTTGAAGACTAGCCCTTGCAGCTAACCATTTAACAGTACCACCAATCCCATCACATGGACTCTTTGCCATGGCTTGTAGCAAAAAAGTGCCATTAGGCATCAATTCCAAAATCTTGTTTGTGATGGGTCAGGTTTGTCAGTTCTTATAGTTTTTGTATGGCTACTGCACCATCTGTGAAGTTAATGCAATTTGAAATGAAAGGAAGAATTTCTTTAACAAAAGAAAGAACAGTGTTGATAAAATAGTGAACAGTATTGGTATCATGCTTAAGGCTGTCTGAAATGACAAATACTAATACATTCACAGGTGTCACCTTTCTTGTAATACAAAACAAATGGATGTAGAGTAGCCTGACTGTTATCCCAATGATGACCATCTTGAATAACAAATGAGTAGTTCTCTGCGAAGTCTAACAAGACAATGCAATGTCCAGCTAGAGGGAAGAAGGGTTAAAATTTTCATTTTTTTCATTTGTTGTACTTCTATTAACTTTTATTTTCAGATCATGTATGAACTCATCCAGATCAGGGCATTTGTTACAAGATGCTGTCTGTGAAGTCAGCGCAGCTTCATTCACTCCCAGTATTTTTTATATCTTTTCTTGAGCTCTGTGATCTGTTTGAGTTTTCTTTTTGCATATCCAGACTTATTTGAGCTGCTCACAGGTTTGATGGGAGAGTAACCAAGGGATGTAAAACTTGTATCGAGATCTTCTTTCACACTTTCAAGAGGTTCATATTCATCAGTAGCATGAAACTCAACTTGTTCTATTTCTTCTTTAAAGTCTTTTTTCCCATACAGTTAGAGCAAAGCTTTTGTCCAGGCTTTAAATCTAACTTTACTGCTGTCTTTTCATCAATAATTTGCAAACAATCTGCAAATGAATAAGTTAAAAGTAAAAACTTTCAATATTTACAAGTTGATATTATTTCATATTTGGTTCCATTCTAGCATAGACAAAATGTTTTTAAAAATTCTGTGACATTGTTGAATTCTGAAATATTTTGCAGAAATTTTGACATTAAGTTGGAGCAATAATTGAAAATCTTTTACAAATTGGTACAGATCACATCTATAGAAGAAAATGAGAATGTAGCATAAGTAATTTTTATTGTGGTACAGATGTAGTACACTTATGAGTCATTCAAAATAGTAGAAAACATGAAATTAATATCTAGTAGCTGCTTTTCAATTGCCTCGTGGAGGACTAGTTCATGTGGCATGTATGTAATGAGAGTTTGTGATAACATGGTCTAAATTTTTAAATTCAGTTAATTTTTTAAGATTTGCCATAGAAATAGATCGTTTTTATTTTAGTTGGAGATCAAGGTACTTTATCAGATTCATTTCAGGTACTCAAGGAAGAACCTATGGCCCCTTTTGTTTCTTCCATAGGGTGGTGGTTTTTGGTGTACAGCAAATGACACAAATTTCTTGCAGAAATTGTCTTCAGATGCAAAATCCCTTTTTGAAAAGTGGCTGAAGATAATTATTGAAAATGGATGTATATGCAACAGAATTCAGATTTCCACCATTAATTGCCAAGTCAGTGTTTCCAGCATCTCATATCTCTGGTCACAAACCCACTGTGTTGAACTGTAGGCAAGGAGGCCTCCTGAAATGCTTCATGGGGCTTGATATGTATATTTATCCATTTGATATGAATTGATGAAGCAGTCTCATCAGAGAACAGAACAGACATCCAAAATTCCATAGGTTCATGTATCAGTTTTTGGACCCATGCAAACCTGTGCTTTACATTGGCTTTCATATGCAGAGGCTTTTCACCAAACCTTGCATCCACTGTAGTCCATGATGTAGCTTATATAACTTCTAAAGTTTACTAAAAAATGTATTAAGATGAAGTTAAATAATAGTAAATATGGGACTGTGGCATTCACCCAACATATGCACTTACAAACATCAAGCAGTCTTTGCAAGGACCAGTTCACATGACAATTTAGATAAATCAGTTAAGATGTCATGAATGTTTTTTTTTTTTTTTTTAATTGCTGACTGAAAATGAAGTGTATAAAGAACTGGTATATTTGACGTCTCTTGCTTGACAGTTGGTTTTGGCAGTCACCTGAATTATCATGGTTACACCATAATGATGATGAATGTGAAAAGTCTCTTGTACACATTTCAAGAATTTTGAGCTCTGTTTGGATTGCTCCAACTTGGCATCCTGTTCTTTTTTGTTTGTTTCTTGTATGATTGTTTTAGGTACAAATCTGTGCTTATTTTCCAAAGATTGGAAGAATTTGTCATTGTTTTTTTTAGGAGGTTTGTCATGGTAATAATGTTGTCAGAAAGCTTTGCCATTTTCATAATTATTTTTTAATTTTTTTTTTTTTAAACACCATTATAGAGTGTCTGAAGTGCTTGACTACAGGTGATCTTCCTTCTGGAAGCAAAACAGGAGCAGCTTCACTCACAATCCCAACATAAGGAAAACATTGAGATCACCAGGAAATAAATAAAGCTAAAACCACTGAGAAACACTAGTATTCACTCAAGGGGAAATGATGTCCAATGTGAGAAATGCATTCACATTTACTTTGTTTCCTCAATGAAAAACTGAATTTGAACAGACAGACAGAGACCAAAATGTTTTTACATGTTTAATCTTAAACCACTTCCAAAAACAAAAAATTAGATGTGTCTTATATATAATGAAAATTAATATTTAATCTTCAGGTATATAAAATGAAATAATAATTAATCACATATACTCTGATATAAGGTTATTGGCTTAGAAACTCATAAACTGGTACATCTGTTTGATTTACTAACTGTTCCTTTTTGTTAATTTTATGTTTTGCTTGATGCTTACTACCCAATTCTACTCGTGCAGGGGAAAAAATGAATCAGTTAGGGATGTAACTATGTCAGTTTATGCTTTCTGGTATTAGATTTCATAGGTGGCCAATCTGAGATAGGTGAAAGGTCAGATGAGGCTGCAATTTCTGGATATATCTGGTCAGCAATGTGTTGTCCAGCATTCAGTTCTAGCAACATAGAAATTATATTAATTCTATCACTGCTCTCTTTAAAACAGAATTTTATTCACTTTTTATGCAAATAAAAATAATCCTTTCACATTTAAGTCAGCTAAAACCAGCCACGCACTGATTTATTCACTGATCACTTCCATCTATACAAACGATAGTACATGTAGAAGGATGCTTGTCTGCATATTGCTTCATCACTATTTGTTTTTTTTGTTTTCCTGCAAAATTGATTTTACTAGTTAAGCTACCACTGTGAACCATGTGATTACTAAGTTTAATTATTTGCTTGATACACGATGGAATCTAACAGTGAATCTTTACCTTCTGGTGATGTGGAAATCTTGGGTGGTCATACCTTGGATCTCATAATTTAACTGCTCAGACAGCGATGGATAGATATTGGATGTTGATAGTGAGAATGGTGGTGTTGAGTGGAGTTTGAGCCATATGCAGCAGGATAATGTACCAATGCATCTGCAGTCTGTTGGCCTAAAGATCTATTTCCTTGATGACATGAGGCCAGTCAATTTCTTGGAACTGATACCAGATTTCTTCTATAACATAGCTGAAGAGTCTAACTGCTACACCACCACAGTCTTGGAGGAAGACAGGCTGAATTGACAACACTTGGACAGATGGACACCAAGGAGGAGGTGAAAACCTTTGTAGTGGTAAACATAACTATAATTCTCTACCATCAGTTGAGTATTAGAGTAAGGTCAACAGACTTGGTGTCAAAAGTAATGACAGTGAGGAGATTCTAGAAAACCAATCAATATTGTTTAGTCTGTCTTTTTTTTTACTTTCTGCACTATAAATACAAATTTTCCTTTTTTTTTTCTGTAAATTTTCTTTTCATTTGGATTACTGAACTGTGCTAAGTCATTAGTGCTAGGTTCAGCCATTCCGTGACTTTTTGAATGTTTTTAAATAATTTTAATCAGAAAGGTTCATTTTGTGCATCTATCTTGGAAATTGTCTCCACGTTTTGCCTATTAGACATTGCATTTTTTGAATGGAAAAGGTTAATGCTGCATCATACATCCATCTTTCTATTCTTAATAAGCAGCAGTCAGTTTTCACTTCTTTATTTTGATTTATTAAATAAGTAATTTTTTTCCGGTTTATTCTAATAGACAGCAGTAATAGTGGTTAGTATGGATGATTCAGACAGCCAGTGACCTTCCCAACAGGTGCAAATTTTCAGATTTTTCCAGAATGCTTCATTCCTGATTATATCCTCAAATTGCACCATAACAACAGCCTTTCTGATTTTGTTTGAGAATGTATTTGTTTATCTGTTTTGTATTGAATTGATTGTGTAAAAATTTATTGAGAAATCTGGGGAAACAAAATTGTGGTTTTCTTTATGTATGCAGTATAATAACCATATCTATTGTTGTTGTACTCTGACAATGTAAACAGCCATGGGGAAGGAACAGTGATGTGGTTTTCTGATTGCAACTACTGTGCCACATGGAATCTGGAACTTCTGACATCAGGGAAATGGCTACCAGAGCTCTTCATTTTTAGATGTGGAAGGAAACCCACACAATTGTTTAATGAGGAAGAAGTATGTAAAGAAACCGTGCCTCGGTGGTTTACCAAACTGAGCCATTCCAACAGGAAGCAAAATTGGTCCCTTGACCTTTCTTGAGTAACCATTCAGTGTTTTAACCACTGGACTACTGTGCTGCCCATAACCACAGTAATAAAGGGCTCTGTTTCTGTTTTGTAACTTAAAACTAAAATTTTGAAGAAGATTGGATTTCATTCTACAATGTGGTAGAGTAGATCATCTATGCATAGTTACCACTAACAAGCCTTATTATTCCAGCAACTAATGGGGCCTGGCACTTCTGTCTTTAGCAGGTAGTGGAAAGTCCCTACTACTAGAAGTCCTGTTTAGCTGTGGGGTGGAGCCGGAGCTCAGTTGAGGGGTTACCAACACTGGTGGAGTGAGAGGAAATATTGGTATGGTAGGTCTCCCGCATGGATCTAACTGATGTCTGCCACAGCAGGCAGTGAGCTAACCACCTGACCATCTGCTGCCCCCAAAAGTGAGCTTTTTATTTTTAGCATAGCAAACAAAAACATACTTACTAATTGTGAAACTAAATTCTAGTTGCTCTACAATGCTAGGAATGGTGCTCTCCTATTGAAATTTAATTAAATCACAGCAAACCTAAAAAAACATTTTAAAAAATTAATTTAAATAAATAATATTTTTAAATGTTAGGAGTTGTATTAAAATTTTAAATATGTGTTAAATTTTAAATCTAAAATATTTATTTCATTTACATAAACTTTGCTATTAGTGGCAGCAGTAATCAAGTGTTTGTTGCTTGGTTAGGATCCCTCCAAATTATGGCTGATTATCAATTAATTGGCCAATTAGTAAAATTTGTAGTAGAAATTTTGGCCTGCTCTTACTTAGAAGCCAAAATGTAATCGTAACAATAAAAATGTATTTGCTAATGGAAATTAGAGTTAAAAAACACCTTGAATAATTGCTCAGTTCATGTAAACATTGAGACCTTAATGAAGGAAAGAAAGAAAAAAACAAATGATACATAAACTTTGAAAAATATTTTTAAAAATAATTGAAATCCAAGAAAGATGTTCATTGTAAGGATTGACTTATTATCATTAGAATATTCTCTTGGAATATTTGAATATATATATATATATATATATATATGAGGTCTGTCCAAAAGAAACCAAACTTAAAACTGTGCCAACCAGCTGACGCAGCGTGCTCGCGACTGCAGTCCTGTGCATTGGTGACCTTGACCTTCAGTTTAATAATAGTTACATCACACCACCACAAAATTAGTCATCAATCTACACGTGCTAGAGTGAACGTATGTTCAGTGCACTTGACGATTTGTTGCAAGTTGAACATTGTAAGATCTTGAAGAGCAATATATTTATGTGAAATTCTGTTTCAAATTGGGAAAAACTTTTACAGAGACTTTTCCAATGTTGTAACAGGCCTATGGTGAGGATTGTTCGAGCCGTACACAATGTCACAAGTGGTACCAGCATTTCAAACCAGGAAGAACGTCCACCGAAGAAGACATCACAAATCTGGACGACCTTCCACAACAACGTATGACGATCAAATTGACTAAGTGCATGCTGTGATCCGTGGAAATCGTCGCCTGACTGTCTGTGAGTTTCCGAAGAAGTAGGCATCTGTAAAAGTTTGTGCCACATGATTTAAAAGAAAAATTGAACATGCATCGTGTAGCCGCAAAATTTGTGCTGCGTCTGCTGTCAGATGAACAAAAAGAGAACCGAATCACAGTCAGTCAGAAGCTCTTTGATCTTTAGAATGCTGATGAAAGCTTTCTGAAAAGTGTCATAACAGGTGACGAAACGTGGATGTACGACTACAATGTCGAAACAAAAAGGCAGTTGTTGCAGTGGGTTGGATCATCGCTGCCGCGACCAAAAAAAGCATGTCAGAGTCACTCAAATGTGAAGGTGATGTTGATCGTCATTTTGGATTAGAAGGGCGTCGTTCATGAGTTTGTTCCACGTGGTCAGACAATCAATAGACAGTTTTACTTGGATGTCCTGAGGCAGTTGAGAAATGCGAAGGGGGAGGCCTGAGGCATGGAAAAACAAACCTGGATGCTGCACCATGACAATGCACCTACTCACACATCACTCCTTATCTGTGACTTTTGGCAAAGCTCGAGATGACTCTCCCCAGTTGAAATTCACCCTGTTAGGTCACTGATTTCAGTGATAGAAGAGATCGAAGAAAATTTGCTACGAGAACTGTGCAGTATCCCTGTAAATGCATTCTAGGATGTGTTCCAAAACTGGAAAAAATGTTGGGAGCAGTGTATCAACAGTGGAGGGAACTATTTTGAAGGCGACAAGAAGGCTGATTAAATTGTAAGTAAAGCAATAAATTTGGTTTTTAAAAAGTTTGGTTTATTTTTGGACAGACCTCGTATATACAGAGTGATCAAAAAAATTAAGCAGTGGAAAATTTATTATATTTTGTTTCAATACTCTTACAATAAAGTATTACAATAAACTGTTAAATAAATGCTGAAAATGAGCTTCACTCACGTTGAAACATTTTTCCACATGTTTTTCATATTTCATATGTTTAAAACATTTTGCAATTCCTCTAATGAAATTGATGATGTTTTGCTTCAGGTCTCAGGTCATCGATGAAATGGAGATTATTTTCAAAGACCTTTGCTTTCACTGCTCCCCACAGTAAAAGTTTGGGGGCATGTGGTCAGGAGAGCGTGCAGGCCAAATTCCTTTTGATATCAGCTGATCACCGAACACTTCTTCCAGCAGTTTCATCATTTGAGCAGATGTGAGAGCAGTGGCTCTGTCCTGCTTGAAGTAGGCATCTTTGATTTCTTCTTCGTCTAATTCACCAATAGAAGGATATATTATGTCATTACAATAACACTCCGAATTGTTGGGTATTTTCAAAAAATATAGGCCCAATAATGCATTTTCTTAATATAGTTACTCAAACAGTTCATGGGGATTAGAAGTAGACCAAATTCTGGTATTCTGGTTATTAACATATCCAGAGATGAATTCAGCATTCATCAGAAAAAATTGTTTTATCCAATATGTCATTGCTGTTTATATCAATACAATTCTTAAACCAGTTGCAATATTCATCTTGCTTACCATGGTCTGCAGTTTTCAATTTGTGCACAATGTTCACATTGAACAACTAAATATTTTACTCCTTTAATGCATTATGCGCGCTCCCATATGAAATATCCACTTGTTGAGAAAGTCGATGCAGTGATTTTGAAAGGCTTTGAAGCGTGCGTCTGAAATTTTTTACAGCTTCTCAGCCAACACTGTTGGCCTACCTGATAATCCTCAACTGAACCAGTATCTTCAAATTTGCTAATCAGTGCCCTTACAGTGTTTCTGTTTAGAAGCTTTGCATTAGGAAATTCTTGTAAGAACTCATTTTGAACTCTTGTGGTGTATTTACTGTTATTTGCGTACACTTTCTTCATGAGAAAGATTCGTTTGGCTTTTGAAAGAACCATTACACAAAAATCATTTCACTGCAAATTGTGTTCATTTGGGAACTACATTACAAAACAACAAAGCACAAGGAGAGGAATCAAAAATGATTACATATATACTCCACTGCATAGTTACCTTCTGATCACCCTGTATATATAAAACTTAGGGTGATTATGGAATATGTGCATGTTTCGTGCATTATTATGTAGGAAACCAGTAAATTAATCAGTTTAAAGTCTGATCTTCATGACATAGAGAGCCTTACCACTGTTTTTTGTCTAATTATGTATGCTTAGTATATTATCTGAGTTGACTGATCAGGAACTGGTAATTCAAGAAATTGTCATTTAAAATATTAACAAACTCAGTGGTCAAGTTGTCTGCTGTTATAAAGAAAGAGATTGATAAATATCTTAACTTGCACAAATATTAAGTTATACCTTTGACAGATTCATAATTGTTCTCAATTTTTAATCTGTGTTTGTAGACCAGTATTACTTTCAAAACTTGGGATTTCACATAGTTATGTGTTTTAGATTTAGAAATTGCTTGTTGATTAGTTTAACAAAAATCTTTAAGCTTTTGATTTTAAGTACTAAATTTCTATTATATTTTTGAAAGCCTTAGAAGTTTCATATGTTTGAATCTATGTTTGTAGAACATTGTTGCTTTCAATATTTTGGCTTTTAAATTCACCTATCTTTGCATTAATTGGGATTTGGATATACCTGTATTGATTAGGTAAACTTTTGAAGATTTCAGTTTCCACCATGGAATCAATCCTTTCTTGTTTTCTTTTTTTTTTTAGTATTACATTTTTTAAAATTTTATTTTTACCTAGTTATGTGCAGGGTTGTCAATCCTGGGTTGAGGAGAGGGACCCACAAAACAAGATATTGCCCACTAAAATACATACACATTATGAGGTATATGGGTGGAGGTGATGATGTGGTGATAGAATGAATGTCGGTGGAATTTACCATTTCTACCCTTTTGCCCTCCAACTTTGAGTCAGATAGGTTTTGTGTTAATTTGGATTGAATAATTTGTTGTTGAAACTTGGTATAATATGGAAAACACAGAACAGAGCAATATTCAGGCCTTTCTGACTAAAAATATGAAAGTTTTCCATTTTTTCTGAAGCCTAATAATCAGTAAAAAGACAGATAAGGAAGATTACAGATGATTATCTGTTGATTGATTGGCACGTCCCTACTTTACATTAACATAAGAAAATTTGGAAACCTTTCTGAATTAAACATTTAAAAGTTTTGCTGTAATAATATAGCAAAGCCTCAACATTGTTTTCTATCAAATAGAATTTTCCAAGGATTGGGATGCCATGCAATGTAAAGAACCATTTATATTGATTGAGCTTGGTCATGTCTACTGTATACGTTTTAATGTTTGTGAATTGCCTGCAACATTACATTTGAATTATTCATATAAATTAAACATAATAATGATAAGTGAATCTGGTATGTTTTCCATGGATTTACTATCAATGAAAGTATTCCTGAAAATGCTATGTATGTATGTATTTGTGAGAAACAGTCATCATGGTACACAACGAATCTTTTTTTCCTTGTCTAGATACTAAATGGGATTTTTCATTTGATTTGACTGCAATGTTCAACTTTTCAGCCAAGGAAAGTTGAAATGCAGGCACTGGTTGGCATCATCGTTTGTTTTGGACCAGATGGGGAAAAGAAAAGCATTGCTAAAAATGTGCTGAGATCGACAGAGAGGTACTGTGCAATTTTGTCACTGATTTAAAATGTCAATTTGGTTAGGAGCAATAATAGTAAAACCTGTATTTCATGCAAAGCAATCATTACAATTTAAACAAATTCAGACCATGCTTGTCCATTATGATGATTTTTGTTAGTCTGAAAATGAACAATAGAATAGTATCATTCCCATACAAGATGATGAAATTAATCTTTGCTTTGGAAAATGCTTTTTTAAAACTAGGTAATAGAAGGATTAACCAACAAATTGTTAATATGAATTAATATTTGGTTTTATCTTGCATGTTATGCTAATTTATGACTTATTTTAACATTGTTAACATTTTTGCTACTCAATTGACTCATTTTGTATGGCTCTTGAAATTCTGCATTGTGCTGAAATTTTATTCAGCTTTTCTTTCCCTAAATTTGTAGACAAGCATTAGCATTAGCAAGGTTACAGAGGTGCTTGTAGAGGATTTTAAACTAAATTTTTAAAAATCTGATGAAATTCAAATAAAAACTTAGTATGAAAACTGACATGCACACATTCTTTAAGGCTACAGAACCTTCCCCTTCTAGTAATTGAGGAAACAGCAACCATGACTCCTTAGCTAATTTCCAAAGTTCAAGAATCTTCATATGAAGAAATCTTATCTGTTTTTTACATGAAAGACAATACATCTTAAGGTCGAAATTCATTGAAGTCTACTAATTCCATTTTTTTTAGGTAATAACATTGTCATTGGTTAGTTTTTTCCCTAAAAATAAGAAGAAAAAACCATTTGAGTGTTTTTGGAGGGTTTAACTTAAATTTTCCAAATGGTGGGTGGAGGAAATTTATTTACAGTTTATATTGTTACTTTGTGAACTAGTTAGATTAACTTAACAAACTTATTAATCAAACACTACATAAACTGATTAGAGAATAATCACAATAGTTTCATACTTTAGGGGCACAAGATTATAATGTCTAGCCAGGTGCCAGTGGTTGATGCATGCAGACAAAGGAGAATCAAATAGTCTATTTGGGAAAGGTCAGCAACTCAGGCCAGTTAAGTGGAGGACAAGTGATGAGAAGGTGGATGTGGCATCTTCATCTTTAAAATTAGTGATGCTAGAATGGCTAAACAATTTGACGGTCCTTATGTTTGGGCTGTCCTTTTTTGCTTCCAGGGCATGAACTGGTCTCTTATAAAGTAGAACAGAGTCTTGTCATGACTTATGATGTTCTCTTACTGCATCTTTTATTCCTGTCCTTACCTCAAAAATGTCCCAAGCTGCTGTATTCTCAGACTTTTTGCCGTCTTGACCATTTTGAAAGAAATTAAGATTAATCATAGTATATGACCAACAGGGAGTCTCTTGAGCTCATCAAAGCGAGGACATAACAATACTAAAAATAAAAACAATAGTATGATGAAATTTTGCTTGTATAAATTGTGATAGAATTTCTGTCATTGAATGCTGTTTTCATTTTATCCAACTCTGAAATCTGCATTTTGATTCATCTGAGTTTAAAATACACTTTCTGTAAAGCAGACATTGTGTAGTTTTGTGTATACCAATGATGATGCTCAAATGCTCTAATATATGTACAAATTATCAAGCAAAGGATTTCTCCCATGTAATTGTGTAGATTACCCAATGTTAGATTACTACTACTATTATTGTATTTAGGATTTTGTTAAGCTTCTTTATCATGAATGATGACAAAGTGGTACTTTTGTTGTTATACTGTGTAGCCAGTATAGGGATTCTGTCACCATTGTCTGCTGGACTCTGTGGTTTTCCTTCACTTCCAGTCAGAAGATTTATGGTTTGTTTTTTCATTAGTGTGGCTAGATCAGGAATGTTGTACTGGTCATTGTTTTCACACAATTCCTTTTTTTGGCTTTCTGAGTCCCAAGCTGATATAATAACACTACAGTGAACTACAGGATATGAAAGCTAACCAACTAACAGTAGAAATAAATGATTTATTCCTTCACATACTTCATTTTATTTTATTTATTTATTTCTTAGATGGTTACAGCTCTTGATTGTTTCTAAGCCTGTGTTGGAAAACATGATATTCTGCCGTCAGGACGATTTGAACTGGCAGGTAAATTAATTGCTCAGTTAATGCATATATATTTAGAGATATTAAAGATGCCTTTATAGTTTATAATCATAAATTTTCAAATATTTTGACAACATTAACTTAACTTACTACGAAAGAAGTATGGGTAAATTTTCTTTATAACAAATTTTGCTGAACTATTCTCAGTTGAGTTCATGTGATAACTACATCCATGTGCCTGACATTGAATCCTGCCTAAGATGACAACCTGTCTTTATTATTTGTAGTAGTTCTAAATTTCTTATATACAAATGCAGGTTGTTAAACTTTTGTCTGAATTGAATCATTTATTCAAACTTTGCAGAGAAAATACCTGGACTGTTTATGTTGGTAAATGAATGTGATGTTGAACTGTGTATTTTTTCCAAAGGTAAAGTCCAAGCATTTCCATCAATACAAGTCTAATTAACTATGAATGAACATGCTTACAATTCAAATTTCTTCTTTTTTTACGTTCAGAAGTACAAATATTTTTTTTTTAATTATAAGAACATAACTGTAGCGTGCATCTGACAAATAATTATTAAAGAAATACCATAGACGCTGCGTCTTTACCAGCTGTTAAACAGTTAGTTTGTGAAAAATCTCTCTTTTTTTCAGTAGCCTTACAATAATAGTCCAGAGATGCTGATATCTCTGAATTTTGCAGAGTTCCTTACCCTGAATATCTACATCCAACTCTCCTCTGAATTAACAGAGATCTAAGGGAGGTAACTGAATCTGAGTCAGCATGCACCCACACATGCAAATACAATCATATAGAAATTTGTGTTGGTTGCTTTTAGATAGATGCAATTTTGAAAAAAAATAATCTTTGACAATGCAACACTGAAGTTAGATTTTCTGGGGTTTGAACTGAATATTTCAGAGAATTAGTTTTACAGCAGTTTTGATTTAAAAAAAGCAAAACTTGTTGATGTCATGGTTAATTACTTGTGTTAATTAGTGAGGAAATATTGTGGTCATAGTGAAGAAAGTTATTGTACCAAATGAATTTGGAAAGAAAAAGAAAGATCTCCAGGTTTGATGTGTCATTTGTGAAAAAAAAATAGATCTTTCATATTTAATATTTATCTCTGTTGGTGTTAATTTAATTTTAGGATACAAGTAATCACAAGAAAATATGGTGGTATCCAAGTGGGGAACAACTTTTAAAGTCCTATTACTGGTAGAATAAGTAAAGAGTCTCATATTTATACATTTTGTTGAAGCCACAAAATTTAGGTAGAAAATAGTGAATAAAGTCTTTCCCCATAAATTTGCAATGAATATTTATTGAATAATTAAGCAATGCATATGTAAATGAAAATTTAAAAAAAAATTTTTTATGTTAAATTTTTTGAATTAACAGCTGACTTTCTAAATGTAAGGAAAACTGATTGCACTTAATTAAATTTTGTTATAAATGTTTCATTTGATGGATTTGTCAAAGAACTTTCTGTTAAAAGCAGACAGTATGTCTTAACTGAGGATCTGGTAGTTGAATGTTTGGACAAATTATTTGGAGGTGTTGCTAATTAGCAATCCATTTTGGATAAATGGATTTAAATGATTGCTTCAGCACTAGGCACTTGTAGAAAACATTACACTTTTGGCGTGTGCTCATTGATGCTGGATGCTCTTACCTTGTTAGGTAGAAACCCAGATTTCTAATGCTAAACTATGCGGGTAGTATCTTCCACATCATTGTGAATAATGTACTAAAATCCCAAGAAAATTAGCTCAAATTGAAGAGTCAGATGCTGCGCAGAGTTCCATGCATGACTGGATTATATTCTTCAAAACATTTAGAATGGAACATCTTAAATTTAAGTAGAAGTAAAAAAAAAACAAAAAAACAAGGGGAATGGCAGTGACATTTTTGGATGTAAATTTATCTATTGTTAACAAAAGCAAAATTCCCTAACACACACAAGGAAAGCTCACAACCAGACCAGCAGGATGCATAATGTATAGTGTGTGAATTGGTAAGTATAATAGGTGAGGAAAAAAAAATTATTTGATAAGCAAAGGAATAGAAAAGTGATTAAAAAAAAATTCCATGATTTTTAACTTTGACTTTGAACAGAATCTGCCCAAAATCCTGACATTACCAATTTCCATTAACTGGCAGTCACATGGTTAAGTGAGGCAAAATCTTCATGACCAGACTAAAGAGAAACAAACTTTTCATAGATCAATGGTTCTTAACCTTTTTTGAGTCATGGACCCCCTTCCTAGAAAAATGCATATAAGCACATAAACACACCATTTTGCATACAATGAATATACTTTATTGAAAATTGATTGCCTCATACACAAAGTATAAAACAATCTTTACAAAGAATTGTTTCTCACTCTTTTTCATGCAAAAATTAATGGCCACTCCATGAAAAATGAAATACATCCAACTGGTGCAAATTAAACAAACAAATATAATTCTGCTCAAAAGTTCATTTCAATGAGAAGGTTGCTGCTGTTTGTCTTGAATAAGATGAAATTGTGGAGCGGTCTTTGACAAGGAACACGCATGTCATCTCTGATATTCATTTGATTTTGACTTTTTCGTTTTCATGTGAACAAGTGCTGAAAACTCTGACTCTCAAAACTGTGTTTAGCAAACGGAATCAGAGCACCCATAGCTCGCTTTGCCAGACAATGGTAGGCTTGTGTCAACGAACACCAGAATTATCCAATACTCTTGGAGTTGAATATCATTACGTATCATTTCCTTTGTCTTCAGGTCAATGAGGTCATTTTTGGCAGGTCTTCACATTGATACAGATGTCAGCAATGAGAGATTATGAATCCATATTTCAACTTTAAGGTCACCTGAGCAGAAGTAACCTTTCAAAGAGTTCTGCAGTTTATCCAGTGTACCATGTCTGTAGGCTTGTGTTTGTGTGAGGTTTGGCTTTCCACCATACACACAACAAGACACCTTTCTGGTGTTTGTGTTTGTTGAGTGTTGTCTTATGTTTGTCAGCTCTGCCTGCAGAGAATTGACACTTTGTCACTCTCGATTCATCCATGCAAGAAGCACTTCCTCTAACATTGAAAGTTTTGCATAGTTGTCTGCCTTGAATCTCCTTGTCCACAGTGGCAGCTTGGCCAAAAGAACTTGCAGTCTTTCAGCAGCATCCATAAGGTGACTGCAGGGCCTTGAATCGAAAGATTTACCTCATTCATATGCCAAAAAATCTGCCAAGTAAGCCAGCCATGAATGAACTCCTCCCTGTCAAACTATTCTGAGAATGGGCCTTTCTTTTTCTCTCAAAAAAAGTGAAACTTCTGCCCAAAGTTCAATCAACGATCCAAGATTTTTCCTCTGGAAAGCCAGCGAACTTCTGTGTGGTAGAGAAGAACTTCATATGGCTGCTCCCATTTCTTGACAAAACCTTGAAAACGTGATGGTTCAAAGCATTGGCTTTGAATGAAGTTGAGGAACTTTCACGTCAGTAGACAAGACTTCTTTCAGGATTGTTGACAGAGTCTTTGATTGCCAATGCATGGCAATGTAGAAAACTTGGTCACAATGACCTGAGGAGCTTCTTCCAAAGCAGCAAAACCAGATGTTTTGCCAGCTCACAGGTGCTCCATCTGTGCACAGAGCACCAAAATTTTTCTTCCAGTCAAAGTTTTGCTTGGCAAAGAAACTATTCACTATTTTTTAAGATGTCGATGGCCTCTTTGTAGTTTCCAAAAGGGGCTCACAAAATAGGAATTCTTTTATGGCACCAGCATGCATATAACGGATGAAAACCAGGAGCTGGCTGCACTGAGAGACACAAGTAGTTTCATCCAGTTGCATGCTGAACGGAAATGGCGTAGCTGCTGCCAATTCCTCCATTACTTGCTTCAAAATATTTACAGAAACGTCAACAGTTCTGGAGTGGATGATGTCATTTGACAATGGCACCGCTTCAATTTTCTTCTTCCTCTGCTCCAAGCCACAAACCAGCTCGATCATTTCCAGGGCACATGGCTTTACCAAGGTGTCTCCAATCATATGTGGCTTCTTTTGCTTGGCAATGCAACAAGCAAGCTTGTAGGATGCTTCAAGACAAGGCTTTTGTGTTGGGTCAAATCCAATTTTTGGTAAAGTTCCAGCTTTCTCAAATTGAGCCGCCTTCGCACGAAAAAGATCAACACTGTCCGATGTATTTTCACGGTGGACAGATGTGAGATGCTCCTTCAGCTTTGTTTGCTTCATGCTTCCATTGGCAAAAACCTTGCCACACAGGAAAACTGCGGCTTTTGTGTCCCATCACGTTCAGCGATGAAAGTAAACCAAAGGATACGTATGCTTCGTTGTACTTCCTTTTCTTTGACAAAAAAGAAATGTGATGTAATTTATATGGAAAGCAGTAACTAATGAACACAAATTAAATTAATAAGCATTCTAGTTTATTAATAAGTTTTCATGTTATTTTAAGCCTGTACTGGATTTTGACATGCAAAAACATAACCATAGCATAGGTAATTGAATATATTTAGGAAAAAGCATGTATCTGAAGAACCCTCAGTTAAACCTTAACAGTATATGAGAAGATTCCTAAGTCGTGATAAACCATGGAAAATGAGAAATAAGCACTTAATATGGAGTGGCACAAGGTGGCTGTTGTGCAGATGACGATGCTACAAATTTGAATGTCAGGGAGAATGCCGACATCTACTCGTTTCTCATGATTGTTCCCTCATCAGTCAATTAACATTTTGTTTCTAAAAATAATAATCTCATAATGCGCAGTAAAGTAACACCTTTCTCACCTGTTAGTCAGCATCCTTCCTCTGGAAAGCCTGTAGCTGGAGCGTGGAGTAGCGAAGTTATAGCAGAAGTTTGTGGAATGGCAGATACAGCTGGACAGTGTAAATGTCTACATGCCAAACAATAGCCAACAAATGGACAAAGCAAATTGACAGTGCTTTGATAGCAAGCCTACAATTCCCATGCAGTAGGACCCTTGTGGACCCTACAACAACAACAACAGCACACAATAACCACAACCTGGCCCTACATCTCTGTCCAGCCCTACCCTACCATAACAATAACAACACTCAGCAACTCCAGATAACAATAACATGAACTGTCTAAACTAAAGTTAAATAGCAAGATATGTCACTGCTTGAGGATAAGGCAACTTAAACTAGTAACTTTAATCTTGTCTTTGCCCTTTTCCTGCTGATGGTTTTTTTGTTGTACATCTTTCAGGATGCCATTGTGAAATTGAATACCTGAAGGAACACAGAAGTGAGTTGTTTAGTGGATTGTGATTTTTATTTTGCTAGTTTTAATGTTTTTAGAAAGAGAGAAAGAAAAGAGAGAAATAGAGGAAGGAGATGGATAAACATTTGGTTCTCTAGTAGTTTTTACTGTTCTTGGAAAGAAAGGAGATTTGATTGACTGAACAAGTTATAAACATCGTGTGCAGTAAAAATTAATTTTTCTCATTTAAAACCAAAAATGTTTTCATGGTTTTTGACATTATTTAATTAGCTCTGGAGAAACATTGATCTGATTTTAAGGAAAGGAAATTGATTTCCTGTGAGTGTGTGTGGTATTTTGTTGTTTGTTGTTTTTCCAGCTGAAAGAAAATCTGTAAGCTGACAAAACTAAGTATAAAGAATGGAAAAAATCCACAGGAACAGTTGAGGTAAGTTTGAAATCTTCACTTAGAGACTCTGCTGTCTTTCTCTCTCTCCTTTTTCCTCATAGTGTGAGCAGATGCTGCCATACATTTTTTGAGTAAATTCATTCCCACAGACACTTTTGGAGACCCTTACAGCAAGATTAGAATTGAACCTAAATTTATTTTTTTTACCTCTCAATACTGAATAGAATTTATTGTTTATGAGAATTTATCTGTGGGTTTTTGTGTTTAACATTTTTGGAAGTTTTTATCACCATTTAAGGGATCTAATTTTTATTATGTTTCAGCAAAACTTTTTATGTTGCTTTTGGTCTTT
>JACATO010002240.1:0-7500 GCA_018389105.1 Nautilus pompilius
TCGCGTCGACTCGTGGAAAATTTTACGATGTAACGTGAATCGTTGAATTTTCATTGATTCGCAATTTTCGATATAACTCTTGTGTAACGTTACTCTATAGTAACGATAAGTAATTGAACGTTAAATTGGGGAAAATTCATTAAAAATTACGTCACGTCATCACTCGGAACGATGAATTTTAATGGGTAAATTAACGATGTTACGTCATTCGATGATGTTTTGAGGAATTCGTATAATTCAGATGCATCGCTTTCAACGTTAAGTACGATATCGTTGTATGGATCATCGATCGAGAATTTACACTCCGATCGAGTAACGATCGACATCGTTGGATACCTCTCCGACGTCCGCGTCGAGTCTTGGTAAAATTTACGATGTGTCTTGAATCGTTGAATTTTCATGAATTTCTGAAATTTCGACATAATTCTTACTATTTGGTAACGATAATTAAATCAACGTTAAATTGGGGGAAATTCATTAAAAATTACGTCACCACTCGGAACGATGAATTTTAATGGGTAAATTAACGATGTCACGTTAATCGATCACGTTTGGGTAAATTCGTATAATTAGATGCATGTCTTGTAACGTTAAGTGCGGTATCGATGTAACGATCATCGATCGAGAGAAGTTATGCTCTGATCGAGAACGATGGACATCGTAGGATACCTCTCCGACGTCCGCGTCTTCTCATGTAAAAATTTACGTTGTATCTTGAATCGATGAATTTTCATGAATTTCTGAAATTTCGACATAATTCTTACTATGTAGTAACGATAAGTAATTGAACGTTAAATTGGGTGAAAATTCATTAAAATTACGTCATCACTTGGAACGATGAATTTTTAATGGGTAAATTAACGATGTCACGTGAATCGATCGAGTTTGGAGAATTTCGTATAATTCGATGCATGTCTTGTAACGTTAAGTGTGGTATCGTTGTAACGATTATCGATCGAGAATTTATACTCGAATCGAGTCGGGGTCGATGTCGTTGGATACCTCTCCGACGTCCGCGTCGACTCGTACAAACATTTACGATGTAGCGTGAATCCTTGAATTTTCAGGAATTTCTAAATTTTCGATATAACTCTTGTAACGTTACTCTACAGTAACGATAAGTACTTGAACGTTAAATTGGGGAAAATTAATTAAAATTACGTCATCACTTGTAACGATGAATTTTAATGGGTAAATGAACGATGTTACGTCATTCGACGAATTTTCATGAATTTCGAAATTTCGATATTTCTCTTCTAACGTTACTATGTAGTACGGTATCGTTGTATCGATAATTAATTCAACGTTAAATTGGGTGAAAATTCATTAAAAATTGCGTCATCACTCGGAACGATGGTTTTGTGTTGTAAATTAACGATGTAACGTGTAACGATGAAGTTTTGACAATTTCGGAAATTTCGATGCATGTCTTGGAACGTTAAGTACGATATCGTTGTAACGATCGTCGATCGAGAAGTTATACTCCGATCGAGGAACGATCGACATCGTTGGATACCTCTCCGACGTCCGCGTCGACTCGTAGAAAAATTTACGATGTACTGTGAATCGTTGAATTTTCATGAATTTTTTAGTTTCGATAAAACTCTTGTAACGTTACTCTATAGTAACGATAATTCATTGCACGTTAAATTGGGGGAAATTCATTAAAAATTACGTCACCACTCGGAACGATGAATTTTAATGGGTAAATTAACGATGTCACGTGAATCGATCGAATTTGAGGAATTTCGTATTAATCGATGCATCGCTTGTAACGTTAAGTACGATATCGTTGTAACGATCATCGCTCTCGATCTATGAAGCGGATCGAGGAACGATGGACATCGATGGATACCTCTCCGACGTCCGCGTCGACTCGTAGAAGAATTTTCGATTTTAAGTGTAACGATGAATTTTCATGAATTTTTCAGTTTTCGAAATAACGTTACTATGTATTAACGATAATTCATTCAACGTTAAATTCGGAGGAAATTCATTAAAATTACGTCACCACTCGGAACGATGAATTTTCATGGGTAAATTAACGATGTCACGTGAATCGATCGAGTTTGAGGAATTTCGGAATTTCGAGATAACTCTTGTAACGTAAAGTACGATATCGATATATCGATCGTCGATCGAGAATTTATACTCCGATCGAGGAACGATCGACATCGTTGGATACCTCTCCGACGTCCGCGTCCACTCGTGGTAAATTTCCGCTTTAACGTGAATCGTTGAATTTTCATGAATTTCTCAGTTTTCGATAAAACTCTTGTAACGTTACTCTATAGTAACGATAAGTAATTCAACGTTAAATTGGGGAAAATTCATTAAAATTACGTCATCACTCGGAACGATGAATTTTAATGGATAAACTAACGAATTAACGATGTTGCGTCATTCGATGAATTTTCATGAATTTCGGAAATTTCGATAAAACTCGTGTAACGTTTATATGTAGTACGTTATCTTTGTAACGATAATTCATTGAACGTTAAATTGGAGGAAAATTTTATAAATTTACGTAACGACTCGTAACGATGAAAAATGTTGTAAATGAACGATGTAACGTGAATCGATGAATATTTGGGCATTTTCGAAATTTCGATGCATCGCTTTCAACGTTAAGTACGATATCGTTGTAACGATCGTCGATCGAGAATTTATACTCGGATCGACTAACGATGGACATCGTTGGATACCTCTCCGACGTCCGCGTCGATTCGTAGAAAAATTTTCCATTTTACGTGTAACGTTGAATTTTCATGAATTTCTGAATTTTCGATAAAACTCGTGTAACGTTACTATGTAGTAACGATAATTAATATCATCGTTAAATTCGGGGAAAATCATTAAAAATTACGTCATCACTCGGACGAACGATGATTTTCATGGGTAAATTAACGATGTTGCGTCATTCGACCGAGTTGGGGGAATTTCGTATAATTAGATGCATCTCTTTCGACGTTAATTACGATATCGTTGTAACGATCGTCGATGGAGAATTTATGCTCTGTTCGAGGAACGATCGACATCGTAGGATACCTCTCCGACGTCCGCGTCGATTCTTGGTAAAATTTACGATGTGTCGTGAATCGTTGAATTTTCATGAATTTCTGAATTTTCGACATAACTCTTGTAACGTTACTCTATAGTAACGTTAATTGATTCATCGTTAAATTGGGGGAAATTCATTAAATTACGTCATCACTCGGAACGATGAATTTTAATGGGAAATTAACGATGTTGCGTCATTCGATGAATTTTCATGAATTTCGAAAATTTCGAGATAACTCTTGTAACGTTATTCTATAGTAACGATAAGTAATTCAACGTAAAATTGGGAGAAAATTGAATAAATTTACGAGACGACTCGGAACGATGAATAATGTTGTAAATTAACGATTTAAAGATGAACGATGAAGTTTTGTGGAATTCGTATAAATCGATGCATCGCTTGTAACGTAAAGTACGATATCGTTATAACGATCATCGATCGAGAAGTTATACTCGGATCGATGAACGATCGACATCGTTGGATACCTCTCCGACGTCCGCGTCGATTCGTAGAAAAAAATTTTCGATTTTACGTGTAACGATGAATTTTCATGAATTATGAAATTTCGACATAAGTCGTACTATGTGGTAACGATAACTTAAGGAAAGTTTAATTGGGTGAAAATTCATTAAAATTACGTCATCACTCGGAACGATGAACTTTAATGGGTAAATTAACGATGTTGCGTCATTCGATGAATTTGAGAAATTTCGTATAATTCGATGCATATCTTTCAACGTTAAGTGCGGTATCGTTGTAACGATCATCGATGGAGAATTTATGCTCCGATCGAGGAACGATCGACGTCGTTAGATACCTCTCCGACGTCCGCGTCGATTCGTGGAAAAATTTACGCTTTTACGTGAATCGATGAATTTTCATGAATTTCGCAATTTACGATACAACTCTGGTAACGTTACTCTATAGTAACGATAAGTAATTAACGTTAAATTGGGGGAAAATCATTAAAAATTGCGTCATCACTCGGAACGATGAATTTTAATGGGATAATTAACGATGTCACGTGAATCGATCGAATTTGGGTAAATTCGTATAATTAGATGCATCTCTTGGAACGTTAAGTGTGGTATCGTTGTAACGATTATCGATCGAGAATTTATGCTCTGATCGAGGAACGATGGACATCGTTGGATACCTCTCCGACGTCCGCGTCGACTCGTGTAAAAATTTACGTTGTATCTTGAATCGATGAATTTTCATGAATTTCACAATTTTCGATAGAACTCTTGTTGTTGTAAGTACACTATAGTAGACGATAATTAATTCAACGTTAAATTGGGGGAAATTCATTAAAAATTACGTCATCACTCGGAACGATGAACTTTAATGGGTTAATTAACGATGTTGCGTCATTCGATGAATTTTCATGAATTTCGGAAATTTCGACATAACTCTTGTAACGTTATTATATAGTGTGTTATCTTTGTAACGATAATTAATTCTACGTAAAATTGGAGTAAAAATATAATAAAATTACGTAACGACTCGGAACGATGAATAGTGTTGTAAATTAACGATGTCACGTGAATCGATCACGTTTCGATAAATTCGTATAATAAGATGCATGTCTTGTAACGTTAAGTGCGATATCGTGTGAACAATCATAGATCGAGAATTTAATTTATAAACTGATCATGGAACGATCGACATCGTTGGATACCTCTCCGACGTCCGCGTCGACGCGTAGAAAAAAATTTCGATTTCAAGTGTAACGATGAATTTTCACGAATTTCTGAATTTCGATAAAACTCTTGTAACGTTACTCTATAGTAACGATAAGTAATTGAACGTTAAATTGGGGGAAAATTCATTGAAATTACGTCATCACTCGGAACGATGAATTTTAATGGGTAAATTAACGATGTCATGTGAATCGATCGAGTTTGGGAAATTCGTATAATTAGATGCATCGCTTGCAACGTTAAGATAGTTATCGTTGTAACGATCATCGATCGAGAATTTATACTCCGATCGAGGAACGATGGACATCGTTGGATACCTCTCCGACGTCCGCGTCGACTCGTGGTAAAATTTACGCTTTTACGTGTAAGGATGAATTTTCATGAATTTCTGAAATTTCGACATAACTCTTACTATGTAGTAACGATAAGTAATTGAACGTTAAATTGGGGAAAATTCATTAAAAATTACGTCATCACTCGGAACGATGAATTTTAATGGGAAATTAACGATGTCACGTGAATCGATCGAATTTGAGGAATTTCGTATAATTCGATGCATCGCTTACAACGTTAAGTACGATATCGTTGTAACGATCGTCGATCGAGAATTTATGCTCTGATCGAGGAACGATCGACATCGTTGGATACCTCTCCGACGTCCGCGTCTTCTCATGTAAAAATTTACGTTGTATCTTGAATCGATGAATTTTCATGAATTTCGGAAATTTCGACAAAAATCTTACTATTTAATAACGTTAATTGATTCATCGTTAAATTGGGGGAAAATTCATTAAAATTGCATCATCATTCGGAACGATGAATTTTAATGGATAAATTAACGATGTTGCGTCATTCGACGAATTTTCACGAATTTCACAATTTTCGACATTACTCTTGTAGCGTTAATATGTAGTGCAGTATCTTTGTAACGATGATTAATATCAACGTTAAATCGGAGGAAAATTCAATAATTTAACGAGACGACTCGTAACGATGAATAATGTTGTAAATTAACGATGTCACGTGAATCGATAAAGTTTGGGTAATTCGTATAATTAGATGCACGTCTTTGCAACGATAAGTGCGGTATCGATGTAACGATCATCGCTCTGTAATCACTACTCCGATCGAGATGCCGTCGACATCGTAGGATACCTCTCCGACGTCCGCGTCGATTCTTGGGAAATTTTACGATGTTACTTGAATCGTTGAATTTTCATGAATTTCGCAATTTTCGATAAAACTCTTGTAACGTTATGTTGTAGTACATACTTACCCGTTTATACGATATAAATTCGATGACTTCGATGAATTTCCGAGATAACTCTTGTAACGTTATGTTGTAGTTTATACGATAACTTGAAACGAGAAATTTATAAAATTCATACTTACCATGTAAACTGTAAAAATAACTCGAAACGATAAAAAAGTATACGATAAATTATTTTTATTTCACAAAATTAAATACAACGAAATTCGATTCAAAATTTCATTCCAAAAATACGTTCACCACTTACTTACTTTTAAACAAGATTTTCGTAAAAAATTTACATTTTTCACGACCACACATTTTACGACAATTACGCTACATTTTACGATGCATCACTTGACCATTGTTTACGAAAATTTTCAAAGAAAATATGACGCAACTTTTAACGATGCAATTCGTTGATCACGTGACCAATTTTAACGAGTATTTTCGGAAAAGTGATGCAACATTTAACGATGCATCACTTGATCAATTTTAACGAATTTTTCGAAGAAAATCTGATGCAACATTTAACGACATTTTTCGAAAAAATGATGCAACATTTAACGATGAAATGAAATTAATTGATCACGTGACCATTTAACGATGAAATTCATTGATCACGTGACAAATTTTAACGAGATGAAATTCATTGATCACGTTACCAATTTTAACGAAAATTTTCGAATATGACGCAAGATTTAACGATGCAATTCATTGATCACGTGACCAGTTTAACGATACCATTAATTCATCACGTGATCGATTTTAACGAAAATTTTCGAAAAATCATATGACGCAACATTTAACGATGAATATCAATTGATCACGTGACCAAATTTAACGAAAATTTTCGGAAATGACGCAACATTTAACGATGCATCACTTAACCAATTTTAACGAATTTTTTCGAAGAAAACATGACGCAATATTTAACGACATTTTTCGAAAAATGACGCAACTTTTAACGATGAAATTCATTGATCACGTGACCATTTTTAACGATAAAATTAATTGATCACGTGACCAATTTTAACGAAAATTTTCGAAAATGACGCAACTTTTAACGATAAATTCATTGATCACGTGACCAATTTTAACGATGCAATTAATTGATCACACGTGACCACTTTTCACGAAAATTTTCGGAAAAAATGTCTGACGCAACATTTAACGATAGTTCACGACAAATTTTAACGAAAATTTCGAAAAAACATAAAAGTCACGTGACCACTTTCATCGAACGGAAAATTGATCACGTGACCAGTTGGAACGAAAATTCGAAAAAAAAAAGATAACAATACGATACGACATTTATCGATAAAAAAATTTGATCACTTGACCAAGTTTATCGAAAATCTTGGAAAAAAAAAAAGATAAGAAAACGTTGCCACTCTGAACGATCGAAGAAAAATTTCGCAAAAAAAAAGGTCACGTGACCACGATAAAGTGATCACGTGACCGATTGGAACGATAAAAAAAATTTC
>JACATO010002240.1:12500-32839 GCA_018389105.1 Nautilus pompilius
GGGAAATTTCGAAGGGAACCAGCTATTAGATGGTTCGATTGGTCTTTCGCCCCTATACTCGGGTCAGACGAT
Organism: Nautilus pompilius; assembly: GCA_018389105.1. Lineage (NCBI taxonomy): Eukaryota > Metazoa > Mollusca > Cephalopoda > Nautilida > Nautilidae > Nautilus > Nautilus pompilius. The sequence continues at coordinate 12,573 of JACATO010002240.1, forward strand.
CGATTTGCACGTCAGAGACGTTGCGGACTTCCACCAGAGTTTCCTCTGGCTTCGTCCCGCCCAAGCATAGATCACCATCTTTCGGGTCCCTAAACACGCGCTACTCTTCTCCGTTCGCTTTTTTACCACAACGGGATGGTGGTGCGCCCGTCCGTTGGTACCTTATTGATTGTCGTACGCGTTCGGGATCCCACGATGTGTGTGTCCTCTCGTTCGCTTTCGCTTCGCCTACGGGTTTAGTAATTTCCCTTCGACTCGCGCGTGTTTAGGACTCCTCGGTCCGTGTTTCAAGACGGGACGTACGGGTTACCTACTAAATGTCGTAATCAAACCTACGGCATCGGTAACGTAATATTTTTCAAACAACAACGAGAAGATCGTTTTTCACAAAAAGACTCTATACTCGTTCGACTATATTCGTTCGATGCCGATTACGACAACGCTGCGAACGTTTAGGCAATAACGTACCCATAGATTAATAGGTAACCGACCGATTATGTTTAACAACCGCGACGTACGTGTTAACTCACTTTTAATCGTAGGGCACGTTCATTCCCATCGTATCGTATTCGTTCGGTCCCGTTCGTTTACCTCACGACGGTTTCACGTTCTATTGAACTCTCTCTTCAAAGTCCTTTTACTTTCCCTTACGGTACTTGTTCGCTATCGGACTCGTCCGAATATTTAGCCTTGGATGGAACCTACCACCCACTTCGCTCACGAGCAACGTTACTCCCGGGAATTAACTCGACGACGGTACTCCGTGTAAATTTACGTCCCTACGGGCCTAACACCCTCTATGGGAAAAGCCCTTTTCGAATGAACTCGGAACGATTAGGAGTTTTCCAATATCCGACGGTAGTTAAATTCCCATCCACCACATGTCCCGTAATCATCGTTATCATCGTCGATCCAGGATTCGGTGTCGGGCTGTATCCCTCTTCGCTCGCCGCTACTAAGGGAATCCCAGTTGGTTTATTTTCCTCCGCTTAATAATATGCTTAAGTTCAGCGGGTTATCCCGCCCTATTCGAGGTCGTCTCAACATATATATATATATATATTCGTTTTCGTCCTTTACCTTTCTTTCGATCTTTATACAACGAAAATATATATATAATACCATACCGTTTCTAAAGAGACCATCTTTATTAATAAAAAACCATCTCTCGCATTACTTTTAAAAAGTAAAATTGTAAATATAACGTGTATACGACCCTCGAAAGGACGTGGTATCGAGAAATTTTACTTACCTCGATACCGCAATGTGCGTTCGAAATGTCGATGATCTCTGAAGGATTTTGCAAATCACATCACTTATCGCGTCTTGCCGCGTTCTTCATCGACGGACGAGCCGAGTGATCCACCGCCGTAAGTCATATATATCGACTTTTTAATGCAACTTTTTATTGCCATGCCAATTATATTTTAAAGATTGTTTTTTAACGTAAACGTGGCTCGTATCGGTCGATTTTATATCGATCCACCCACACCATTTACACGAAACGTTTTAAACACAATCTTCGTTACGACCGAAACGAGATGTGCCAAATGCTATATTATGGCGGTTAAAAGTACCATTTGATGATCCTTCCGCAGGTTCACCTACGGAAACCTTGTTACGACTTTTACTTCCTCTAAACGATCAAGTTCGATCGTCTTTATGGAAACAACAAAAACGTTAATCCATTCGGACGACCTCACCAAAACGCTCGATCGGTAGTAGCGACGGGCGGTGTGTACAAAGGGCAGGGACTTGATCGACGCGCGTATGGTGACGCGCGACTACGAGGAATTCCTCGTTCGCGTACTCGATTTCAAAGTACGGTCCCAATTACGAAGGAATTTATGCGATTTCCCATAACGCTTTCGCGCAAGGTCGTTTTTAATCCTTCATTGTAGCACGCGTGCGGCCCCGAACATCTAAGGGCATCACAGACCTGTTATTGCTCAATCTCGTACGGCTTTTATCACCGCCTGTCCCTCTAAGAAGCGATAAAATCAATTTTCGAACGGGTTAAAATCGATATGAACCGATTAAAACCTTCCATCTAATTAGTAGGTTAGAGTCTCGTTCGTTAACGGAATTAACCAGACAGATCGCTCCACGAACTAAGAACGGCCATGCACCACCAACCACCGAATCGAGAAAGAACTTTCGATCTGTCAATCCTAACGGTGTCCGGCCCGGGTAAGTTTCCCCGCGTTGAGTCAAATTAAGCCGCAGGCTCCACTCCTTGTGGTGCCCTTCCGTCAATTCCTTTAAGTTTCAGCTTTGCAACCATACTCCCCCCGTAACCCGAAAACTCAGGTTTCCCGAGTGGCTGCGCGCCGCGTCCTCTTCACATCCGACGCACGGCCGGTCGGCATCGTTTACGGTCAGAACTACGACGGTATCTGATCGTCTTCGATCCTCTGACTTTCGCTCTTGATCAAAGAAAACGTCTTTGGCAAACGCTTTCGCTGTAGTCGGTCTTACGACGATCTAAGAATTTCACCTCTAACGTCGTAATACCAATGCCCTCAATCCGTCCCTCTCGATCATTACCTCCGATTTTCCAATAACAGACCAACAGAAAAAACGAGGTCGTTTTTCGTTATTCCATGCAATTCGTAATTCGGACAATTTTTTATAGCCCGCTTTGAGCACTCTAATTTTTTCAAAGTAAAACATTATCGTATCTAACCCTTCGTTTAAAAGACTCTTAATCTTCGAACGAAGAATCGACGATAATAATAATAGCCAACGTTACACGACAACGGTTAATCTTTTTAAAACGAATCAAGAAAAACGTTTGCTTAATAAATATATATCTCTTGCGTTAAAGCGATTTTTAAAAAAATAGTCATTCGAGAGTTAGAGAAACGTTTTTATGATCGACTTACATTCGTTTCCGACGCTATCGCGTACACCGAGTGCGTTATTTTTTTTAAAAACCGACGCACCTACCCGGCGGTATCGATATGCTGGAACGTCTTCCACACTTTGCGAAAACGATACTCGTCCTTCTCGAAAGTATTTTTAACACCTTAACGACTTACGCTTTTTCAGCAAAACGATAAATCTATCCGTTAAAAAAAGATCCGCTCGTCACGTTGAAGCTACCAAAACCGACTACGAGCTTTTTAAACGCAACAACTTTAGCATACGCTATTGGAGCTGGAATTACCGCGGCTGCTGGCACCAGACTTGCCCTCCAATCGTTCGTCGATGAAGATTTTAAATTCTTCTCAATCCGATCGCGGTATCTCATCCAGAAATCCGCATCGATATTTTTCGTCACTACCTCCCCGTGCCGGGATTGGGTAATTTGCGCGCCTGCTGCCGTCCTTGGATGTGGTAGCCGTTTCGCATGCTCCCTCTCCGGAATCGAACCCCGATTCCCCGTTACCCGTTATCACCACGGTAGGCTAATAACCGACCGTCGAAAGTTGATGGGACGGACGCTCGAAAGACCCGTCACCTGTCGTACATTTTATTATACGACGTGCGATCGGGCTAAGTTATCCAGAGTCACCTTAAAATTATCGAAAAAATAAACGGTTTTTTCACGTGTCTGTTAAAACACTGCTTTTACCGTATATATATTTTTTTTCGAATTGGTCTTTGGTCTAATAAAAGCGCTCTTCCTTTTTTTTATAACAAAAAAAGTCGAAGCATCGTTGCATGTATTAGCTCTAGAATTGCCACAGTTATCCATTTAGAATTGATACGATCTAATGGATTACGTCCGGTTCCTGAGCCGTTCGCGGTTTCGCCCATTTTATCGGCCTGAACTTACACTTGCATGGCTTAATCTTTGAGACAAGCGTATGACTACTGGCAGGATCAACCAGATATCTTTATATATATTAAACTTCGTTACTTGTTCGTTGTAACGAAACGATGCCGTGTTTTCATCGTTATTTTTAAGATACCGTGTTTCATCGTTATTTTTTTACGATAAAAATATATATCGTAGTGCTTTATCGAATCTCCCTTTTATACGGAGTCGATATAGTAGGACGCTATTCTCGACTGATATACGTTCGAAACTTTACAACTTTGTTTTCGTTTGGACAAAGTATTTTTTGCGATCTTATTAAATACTTCATCAAATAATATTCGATGGTACTAGGAAGATCGTCTTCTGTCGGTAATGGCGGGTACGATGTACCACGTATCGATAAAGTATTCATCGATAAAGAGGAAGCGAGCAACATTTAACGAAGTATTCAGAGGAAGCGACAAACTTCGTTTTTTACGAGGCAACATTGGTAACGAAGTATTCAGAGGAAGCGACAAACTTCGTTTTTTACGAGGCAACATTGGTAACGAAGTATTCAGAGGAAGCGACAAACTTCGTTTTTTACGAGGCAACATTGGTAACGAAGTATTCAGAGGAAGCGACAAACTTCGTTATACCAGCAATATAGATAACGAGCTACAGTTTGTTTTGTACGACGCTACATTTCGTTATACGACGCAACAGTTTGTTTACGAAGTATTCATAAAAAAGCAAGCTACGTTATACGACGCTTCTTTTTTATACTTCGATATATTGGAAACGCAAAAACTTCGTTATGCGACGCTACATAGTCGTAGTATTATTTAACAATAAACTAAGTATTTAACGATACATTGGTAGTACCTAATTTATCGATAAATTAAATATCGCTTCAACGTTTACTATGGAACAATTACAATAAATAACGATTTCCTATCGTAAATTTACCACAACCGACCACTCGCAACGATGAAATATTTATCGTTAAATAACATACTTCTTTTTGGAACGATTAACGAAATTCACGATAGAGCATCGTAAAATAACGAAAAACGACCAATGCGATTTATTGCCTCTAATTTTTTATTACGCTGCAACTTTATCATCGATGACGCGCATATATACGATACGTGCACCGATGTTGTAGGTATCGTCTATCTAGTCCACTTTTAGAACAGATGATTTTCACCTACACATGTCTCAAATACCCTTTGCAACCTACAATCTGATGATTTATCGTTATTTCCCATTACAATGCAAAGATACAAGAAGTTTCCACTTTCATCGATGACGCGCATATATACGATACGTGCACCGATGTTGTAGGTATCGTCTATGGTCCACGAGATGATTTCCACCTACCATGTCTCAAATACCCTTTGCAACCTACAATCTAATGGTTTTATCGTTATTTACCGTAACAATGCAAAGAAGTTTCCACTTTCATCGATGACGCGCATATATACGATACGTGCACCGATGTTGTAGGTATCGTCTATCTAGTCCACTTTTAGGACAGATGATTTTCACCTACACATCTCTCAAATACCCTTTGCAACCTACAATCTAATGGTTTATCGTTATTTACCGTTACAATGCAAAGAAGTTTCCACTTTCATCGATGACGCGCATATATACGATACGTGCACCGATGTTGTAGGTAGCGTCTATCTAGTCCACTTTTAGGACAGATGATTTTCACCTACACATCTCTCAAATACCCTTTGCAACCTACAATCTAATGGTTTATCGTTACGAGTTGAACAACTTTAATCATCGATAACGCGGGTACCACTTATCGATAAAGTATTCATCGATAAATAGGAAACGCCAAACTTCGTTATTTACGACCCACCATAATTAACGATCGATAAAGTAAGTATTTAACGATAAATAGTATCGATAAATTCGTTTCATGTTATACAAATCACCATTCTTTAATGATGCTTCGATAAACACAAAGTATTTAACGATAAATGGTAGTACCGCACACTTCGTTATACTAAGATTTATCGATAAATAGAATATCGCCAACGTTTTACTATGGAAGAATTCAAATAAATAACGATGTACATCGTAAATTTACCAGAACCGACCACTCGCAACGATGAAATATTTATCGTTAAATAACATACTTCATATACGCTCCATCTTTTTAAGATGCGATGGAACGATTAAAGATAGAGCATCGCAAAATAACGAAAAACGGCCATTCGTATATCAACGTTACGAAGGTTTTAAACGATTCCAACTGCATAGGGGTCACCACACCTTCGTATATGATTGCAGACCATCCTATGCAACGATGCCCCTCTTTCATCGATGACGCGCATATATACGATACGTGCACCGATTTTGTAGGTGTCGTGAAAACATGTATCTATCTGGTCCACTTTTAGGACAGATGATTTTCACCTACACATCTCTCAAATACCCTTTGCAAACTACAATCTAATGGTTTATCGTTACGAGTTGAACAACTTTAATCATCGATAACGCGGGTACCACTTTTATCGATGATTATTAAAAATTGTCGCATCGACTCCGGAACGATGCCGTTCGACGTCACGCAAACACCGAACCACTATCGATAATCTGAAATCAAACTCACCTCTTCGTTTCTAGGCTCATCGACGATGCTGTAAATGGCGCTACATCGAAACTCCCTTTTTTTATACGGAGTCGATGCACAGGACACTCTCTTTCTCGACTGATATACGTTCGAGCGCCTCGTTCAACTTTTCTTTCATTGGACAGTTTTTTGCGATCTCTTTAATACTCATCAAATGATATTCGATGGTACTTAGAAGATCGTCTTCTGCCGGTACTGGCGGGTACGATGTACCACTTATCGATAAATTATTCATCGATAAATAGGAAGCGACAAACTTCGTTATACGAGCCACAAGGCACCATAGTTAACGATGCTTCTAACATAATGAATTATCCATAGGAAACGCCAAACTTCGTTATTTACGATGCACCATAGTTAACGATCGATTAAGTAAGTATTTAACGATAAATAGTAAACGATACACTTCGTTTCATGTGATTCAAAGCACCATTCTTTAATGATGCTTCGATAAAAACAAAGTATTTAACGATAAATTGGTAGTACCGCACTTCGTTATACTAAGAATTTATCGATAAATAGAATATCGCCCAACGTTTACTATGGAAGATTTACAATAAATAACGATGTAGCATCGTAAATTTACCAGAACCGACCACTCCCAACGATGAAATATTTATCGTTAAATAACACTTCATACACGCTCCATCTTTTTAAGATGCAATGGAACGTTTAAAGATAGAGCATCGCAAAATAACGAAAAATGACCATTCGCATTTCAACGGCACGAAGGTTTTAAAACGATTCCACTGCATAGGGGTCACCACACCTTCGTATACGATTGCAGACCATCCTATGCAACGATGCCCCTCTTTCATCGATGACGCGCATATATTCGATACGTGCACCGACGTTGTAGGTGTCGTGAAAACATGTATCTCTCTGGTCCACTTTTTGGACAGACGATTTCACCTACACATCTCTCAAATACCCTTTGCAACCTACAATCTAATGGTTTATCGTTATTTACTATTACAATGCAAAGAAGCTCCACTTTCATCGATGACGAGTATATATACGATACGTACACCGATGTTGTAGGTGTCGTTAAAACATATCTCTATTGTCCACATTTCGGACACGAGATTTCCACCTACATCTCTCAAATACCCTTTGCAACCTACAATCTAATGGTTTATCGTTACGAGTTGAACAACTTTAATCATCGATAACGCGGGTACCACTTTTATCGATGATTATTAAAAATTGTCGTATCGACTCCGGAACGATGCCGTTCGACGTCACGCAAACACCGAACTACTATCGATAATCTGAAATCAAACTCACCTCTTCGTTTCCAGGCTCATCGACGATGCTGTAAATGGCGCTACATCGAAACTCCCTTTTTATACGAAGTCGATGCGCAGGACTCTCTTTCTCGACTTTTTTTTCATTGGACAGTTTTTTGCGATCTCTTTAATACTCTTCAAATGATATTCGATGGTACTTAGAAGATCGTTTTCTGCCGGTACTGGCGGGTACGATGTACCACTATAAAACGACGGACTTATCGATTCCAACAGATCACGCAACTTCGAACAAATAGGAAACGCCAAACTTTCGTTATACGACGCACAAAAATCTTTGAAATGGAAAGATTTCCGAAATTCAGGATAGAGCTTCGTATAATACCGAAAAAATCGCAACGATGAAGGATTTATCGATTTCTACTGCACAGGGGTCGCCACACCTTCATATACGATCGCCAGACCGTCCTATGCAACTTATAATTTTTACGATAGGAGTCGAGGTATTTATTTATAGTCGCTTTGCAAAGGGAGAAGTAACACTATGTGTCTGAAATAACCTCTTCAACCCATAATCTAATGAATTATCGTTTGATATTTAGGTAGAAGCGTCCACTTTAGACGACGAAGGATTTTATCGCTTCCAACTGCATAGGGGTCGCCACACCTTCGTATACGACTGTCAGACCGTCCTATGCGACTTTTCGATTTCACGATAAATCATCGCAAAATACCGAGAACCAACGATACGTAAACGATATTTTGTTAAAAATATAGCCATTTTGGAGATGCAACCACTCATCCGACGAACTGCGTCCTATGCAAATTCGGAAAACAACGATATAGCAACAACAAATTTATCGATGACAACTTTCATAGTTGCCGCCTACATTCGCTCTTTCGACTAACGATGTTTCGAGACCGGAGATGACCAAACAGATGACGAATTCTCTTTGGACTCGTCCATGACCAAAGATTTAACGATGCCAACGATATAGATGTTACTACCTCTTCGATTCCGACTGACCGACATAAAAAATTCCCATAAATTCGATCGACCTTAGAGATATAGGGACAACTTCAGCACTCGACACGTCAGAGAATACGACGAAGGTTTTATCGATGCTATGCGCCTGGTGATACGTCCAGGCGCTATATAGGGGTCGCCACACCTTCGTTCTTCCGAGTCGCCATGTTCGACCGGATAAGACCACCTATATGTCTTTGATGACCCCTGCATCATACAATCCGATGATTTATCGTGGATTAGTACCGATTTTTGGTAATTGTGGAGAAGTCAACTCTAATCGAGATCGATGCCTTTTGATCCTCAATTTGTGGACCGAAATTTCAATAGTCTTCTGGGGTACGCTTTTTCGGATCAAATGCCCGGTCGCATATAACTCCTCGATCCTTCCTCTTCCACTCAGGCAGATCTTTATCAATACCTTATCAACGAGGGTGATTTCCGGTTACAATCTTGGATACCAAGTTCTCCGTTTCATCTTTTTCGAAACAATCATTTAACATAATGTTTATTTGAAAATATTTAATATTCCTTAACCAGTGGATAGTATATAATGAAGTGCTGAATTTGTAATGTTAGATTTCTTTTTCAGGGTAGGACAGTTTATCTTACGGAAAAATCTTTTTCCTGACAGTTTTTTCTTGTAAATTTGATTTTCCCTAGAACTTAGTTTATTTTCTCTCTGACTTATTTTCTAAATACTTAATTTTTTAGAACTTAGTTTTTTTCCTTAAACGTTTTGGTTTTCTTTAAAATTTAGAGTATTTTGCGTAATTTTGATAATTTCTAAAACTTAGTTTTTCCTTAATTAAATTTTATTTTCTTTAAAAACAGTTTAATTTTGTAGGAATTACTTATTTCTTTGTGGTTTATTTCATATATAACACAGTAATTTCTTTTTTTTTCACATATTAAATTTTTTTCTTCTGGCACTTTAAGATTTTCGATCTTTTTTGGGGGGTGTGGCGAGGTATTTTTGGGGATGTCTGTTAAGTTGCGTATGTGTGTTGGTAGCTGGGTCGGGTCCACGACCGGCCGCCGCAGCTGTTTTCTGAGGCCTTATTTCGACCTGTGGTTTATGTTTTGCTGTACCTCATCCTAGCGAGAGCAGCGGGCTACCCAACTCCTTCGTACATTTTACGGCAGGAGAGGTAGGATTTTTCCAGGCTGAACCCTCAGGACAGAGTTTTCTCTCTATATGTTCCTTAAGACACTAGTTTGGGTAGCATTGGGCCGCAGTTTATTTTTGTCATGTCCAACTCGGACTATGAGGGATGGGGGGTTCTAAATTTGAATTTGTTACAAGTTTTATTGTGTATGTGAGTGGATGGAGGCACGTTCTCCCTTCGTAGGATGTCGAGTGGGTGTTGTTGAAGGCTGCTCGCTTCGCCTCTCCCTCGTGGGGGCCCCTTAGCTTGATATTTTCGTGTCTTACCTAGAAATTGTGCAAAAAAGTATATAAGATGGAACGTCAACCATCTACGTCTAAAACTTCATATGCTGATTCGGCAAAGCCACAGCCTAGTACCGAACAGCTAGATCTAAAGGACAATGAGGTCCTCGAAGGAGAACAATCTTTCAGATCATTCATCCATGACATGGAAATGGATCCTACCAACAAAAGAAATTTAATTTTGATGGCAAAAGTCCGCTTTTCTTCATCACAACAGAACATGAACATGCTCTAAAGTTGGAAAAGCCCTCCTAGATGCAGGTTTGAACGAGAAGGTGCGAGCCGTCCTAAACACTAATGGTGGTGCGGTTGAGATTATTTGCAGTTCTGCAAAAAATGCAGAATATTTATCAACAAAGCAGTTAACAGCAAACGGGATAAACTACACCCTTAGTGGCGCCAGTCCGGTGGCGTGGATAAAGGTGAGAGGACTGCCTCTCACTACGGGGTGTGATATTCCCGAAAAAATTATATAAAAATACGGTAAAGTGATCGTACCATTTAATACGATTGTTTGCCAGGACTGCCGTTCCTCTCCGACAGAGGAGCTGAAAATGATACTCCGCCAGTCTATACCTAGAACAGGGTGGTCGAACATACGGCCCTCAGTACCTTAAAATGTGGCCTGGAATGTCATACTAAATTTTAAAAAATTTTTCCTTCTTTAAATAAATTTATATTTATATGAATTATTTTCGCATATATAGTAATCAATTTCCGTATATTTTTAAGGGTTTTCGCAAACATTTTTCGTATTCATAAATCTCATTTTAATTTGAATTAGTAACAGTTTTCGTGTCATGGCGTCTAATGTGTCAAAAAAGCGAAAAATTGACTCTGAACATCGTAAGTTTAATGCAGACTGGACATATAAATATTTATGCATCGAGGAAAATGGTATTATTAATGTCTTGATTGTCATCAAACTATCAGCTGCTCGAAAGAATATAATGTGAGTCGTCATTATAAAACGCATGCTAAAAAATATGACAATGTGATAGGAAAAGCTGCTAGACTTGGGCTTGTGCAACAATTAACTGATAAACTTACAGCACAGAAGAATATTTTAAGAATTTGAAAATCATAACTCCTACTGCTAGTGCTCAGTATTTGGATGCCTCCTATCGTGTATCTTTATTATTGGCTAAAAATGGTAAATCCTTTCGTACAGCAGAGATTGTTAAAGAATGTGCTATAGAAATGGCAAAATCACTTGGAGAAATGGAAGTTGCTGATAAATTTAAAAACGTTTCTCTATCACACCAGACTGTTTCTACCAGAGTTCAAGATATTGATTTACAACTGGAAAAAACTCTGAAAGACAAAATAGCTAATTGTGCATATTGGTCAGCTGCTCTTGATGGAAGTACAGACAACTGTGACATATTTCAAATATATATTTTTATTAAAATTATTGAATACAATTTTAATGTGACAACTGAACTCTTGGATCTGAAATCAATGTCTGGAACAACTACAGGAAAAGATATATTTGAATCATTCGACATGGTAGTTGGAAATTTTATAAATGAAGATTTTAAATATGGAAAACTTTCTTCTGTCTGTACTGATGGAGCACCTGCTATGTGTGGCCAGAAAACTGGATTTGTGGGAGCTGAGAAAAAACAATATCTTAGTTCCAGTACACCACTGTATAATTCATCAAGAAGCTCTTTGTGCCAAGTCTGCCAGACTGCATCCTGTAATGAAGTCTATCACTAAAATGGTTAATTTTATTCGTGGTGGTGCTCGAGCTTTAACTCACAGAAAATTCAGAAATTTCTTAGAAGAGGTAAATTCTGCTTATCCAGATTTGTCACTTTTCTGTGATGTAAGATGGCTAAGTGCTGGAGATTGTTTGAAGAGGTTCTTTGCATTGAGAAATAAAATTCTTGTTTTATTTGAAAGTGAAATATCTGCTAACACTACTCAATTTGAGAATGACCTGAAAAATCCAGACTTCATATCTGCATTAGCTGCTTTGACTGACATTACCTCACACCTGAATGTTCTGAACAAACAAATTCAAGGAAGAAATCATGATATCTGTTATCTTGTGGGTAAAATTGATGCATTCAAATTGAAGTTGAACAAACTATTCATTCCACAATTAAAGGAAAACAATTTGACACACTTTCCAAGCTGCAAGGAAGTATTTGCTGATAAAGAAACTGACTTTTCAGATTACGTTTCCATACTTAGTGATATTTCTACTGAATTTGAAAAGAGATTTCAGGACTTCCAAATAATTCAGGATGACCTTAAGATACTGAGCAATCCCTTTACTATAGAAGTGGATAAGGCACCTGCTCAACTGCAATTGGAATTATGTGAGCTGAAAGATCATTTTCTTCTTTCTCAAAACCTTGACAATCCATTAGAATTTTGGAAACTGGTAAATGCAGAATCATATCCTGAACTAAATATCTTTGCACTTCACATGCTTTCAATGTTTTCTCAACCTATGTTTGTGAAAGCAGCTTCTCTCTTATGAACCAAATAAAGTCAAAAGAGAGAAATCAGCTAGATGGTGAAACACTAGCTTCATGTGTCAGAGTTGCACTAACTGAGTTAGAAATTGATTTTGTAGAATTAGTTAAAAACAAAAAACCTCAAATTTCGCTTAAACTACTGTAGTAAATAAATTTTTCTATTAGTATAAGTATTAATAAATATCTTTTTTAATCAAACTTTTTTGGCGAGTGGCCCTCAGTTGCATAAACCTGATCAATAATGGCCCTTTGCTTATTTGAGTTCGACCACCCTGACCTAGAAGAATAACAGAAACATTAGATGGCAAGGACTATAAATTTACTGTAATCTATAAAGATCAGCCGACAGAGCCTCCATACTGCCGAAGTTCCACGGAGTTCGGTCACACCGAACGCAGCTGCCCCGGCAGAAAAACTTCGGAGGAAAAAATACCCGAGGAGGAGGCCACACAAAATGTCTCCAAACCACAAGAGGAGGAAAAACCAACACCTCCAGAGGTCATCCACATTGAGGATGACCCCAAAAACTCTGAAGCAACAACGAGACCTTCCAAACCTCGGAAGGTAAAAACAAAGCTGCAAAGAGGACGGTGAGGAAATCAACCCCACCGACTCCACCCAAGAAGGAGAGGGAAGTGGATGAGGTGCCCAAGGACGATTCCTTGGTGGCACCCATCAACCTCCTTAAACAGATAATTTCCCAAACTGCAAAACCGACTCAGGGGGTTGCAACCATGGAAGTTCCTACCTAAATTGAGGCACTTTCATTTGGAAGGATCTTTCGGTTTCCACACAGGTAACGCCCAAGGGACGGATGCTCCAGATTGAGTGATTATGTGAAAACGTATGGAATTATTATCCATGACTTCAAGAGGGATAAAATTCAAGAAAAACTGGAATAACTATCTAGATCATCTAGAACATTCCTCAACAAACACCATAATATGCATGCAAGAGTTACACCTGCAAAATAACACAATAACCCACTGGTCAGGCCCGAAATTCGCGAGTTTACACCCTTTAGCTAGGAAAAAAGGCGTAGCTATTTAGTTTCACCATAGTTTAAATGCTAAAATAGAACACTCCTATAGTGATAAAAACGGAAGAATCATCATAGCTAGTTTCTAAAATTAGCTTCAAAGAAAAGTAATGATATCATCGGTGTACGCTCCTACTATTGCGAAGGAACAGAAACTTTATTTCAAAACTTCAACGATATTTTAGACTAGGAATTTAGGTCTTACCTGAAGACGACGTTTACATACTAGGCGATTTTAATTGTGTCCCCTCCCATGACCTAGATAGGCAGGGACCTGACATTAAAAGTAGGACGCATCTGATCGGAAAAGTGCAGCTGCCAACCATGTGTTCCCGGTTTGGCTTGGTCGATGCGTTTAGATTTAAACACCAAGATAGTAAATCATACACTCATTACAGTAAAAAATACGAAGTAGCCACTAGAATAGATAGAGTGTATGCTTAAGTGACCATTGCCAGGTTAAGGCCAGCTCTCTTGTCCATGAGAACACCAGAGAGCCCGGACTTTGGAAACTCAATAATACTATTCTGACTGAGTCGGAATATGCTAAGAGCGTACAAAGCTTCTGGGTACAATGGTCACTTCGCCGGGATGAGTTTTAGGACCTCCTGGAGTGGTAGGACTTAGGCAAGGTTAAACTTAGGGATATTAGCATAAATATTATCAGGCAAGGAATGCTTATAGAGAATACCTATAAAATAAGTTAAAAGTAGAATTAAATTTAGAATTAAATAAGGCCGCTTCAGGTATAGATATAAAGAAAATGAAAGCCATCCAAACACAAATAGCAAACTGCAACTTAAGAAAACAGAGAGTGCTAGAATTAGGGCCCGAGTACCGGCCATGAATGGCGAAGGGAATACAATGTCCTTCTGTGGTTTAGAGAAAACTAAGGCAGAAAGGAAAACTATCAATAGACTAAAAACTAAGGAAAGCCGCGTTTTAACAGACACGGAAGATATAATTCAGGAAGAGACTCGGTATTATAGTGAACTATACAATAGTGAAGACACCTGTCCCATTGTTCAGAACGAAATCTTGTCGTGTGTAGAAGGTAAACTAGATCCCCTAGATGCTTAGCTCTTTGAAGTTCCCCTAACTATGCAAGAGATAAAACAAGCCATTAGGGCTTCTAATAAAGAAAAATCCCCAGGAAATGATGGCCTTACGCCAGAATTCTATAAGAGAATTAAACATCTCCTAGCAGGAGACCTGACAATAATTGCGAATAGCGCATATTGTAGGGGGTACTCTCAGAAAGCCAGCGTACTGCCACTGTCGTCCTGCTGCCGAAGGGGACCACGCGGAGTACTTGGATAATAGGGCAGGTCGATTTTCAACTTTTTTAAAAATCGCAATATGAGTAAGTATACAGTAGTTGCATCTATTCAAGTAGTACACAATAAAAAAATTAGGCTTTTAGGTTAATGTTCCGCTTGCGGATTTGCGATTAAAGTTTAATTGTGTTTCAAGTTTATTTCATATTCTATATTTTTTATCATAAGTTACATAACATTTGGAAAAGAGAACAATATATTTCCATAATGACCCAATAAAACTAGGAATATAAATGATCATATGACTGAGAATAATGTCCTTTTGACATAAACACTGGACGCATTTTCCTGCTCAGCAGTTTCGTAAGGATAGATCTGTGTCGGGCCTCAAACCCATACACTGAATGAGAAGCTTCTGTCACTAACTTTACACTCCTTTCAACGCTCTGAGAATGACATGGTAGGTTTGGAATATCCGGCTTTGTGCTCTTGTTGATGAAGGTCTGGATTTCCTCATCAGAAAAGTGTTGTGTAGTTGGTGGCTCCATTGTACCAGCGTCAGGAAGGTCAATAAGCTCTGGCCAGGTGTCAGCGTCCCAGTTCACTGGAGGAATTTTCTTTTCCATTTCTTGGCTGCTGTTCATTCTGGAAATAAAAAAATGTATATTAATAATATCGGCCTAATAATCAAAACTATTTCCTTATTATTTTGCTCTGAAAATTCGAAATATAAAAATTCCACAGACGTTGCCTAAGTATTCTGTTCAAATCTTAATATATTATTTTGAAAATAAAAATATCTAGAATAACAAATTTTGCAAACAATACCTGCGTCTGAGAGTAAGAATTGTGTGAAGTCCAAGATTTCTGATCTGGTCATCATCATCTTTCACCATGGCGTAAAGGAAGTTTGCAGGTAGCAGGCAGAAAGCATTCCCCTGAATATTTTGTTTTACAATGCGTCTCACATCATCAAACTGAATCAGTTTCAAGTGGTTGATGGTAGAGAAAAGAATGCGAGGTGAATCATGTAGTTTAGAGGACATCTTTAAGCTGAACCATGAGGGAGCATAAACCTTGACGATGTATTGGATTAATTTTGTCAGATTCTTGTTTGGACTGTTGTCTCGTGTGTATAGACAAAGAAGTCGTATAGCAAGTGTTAACCATCGTGCATGGTTGAGTGGACCTATTTTCCAGGCTGCCCATCTATCATCTACTCTTCCCACTCCGATACCCTTACAATATTCATAGAGAAGCCTTTGATCATGACTGAGATCCTTCAGTACCTCATCTGGAATGTACTCATCAGTAATTGGTGTTTGAACTGGCTCAAACTGTACTTGTGGTTCACCATGAATATCTTCTAAGCACCTTTTCCCAAGGGGTCCATTGAAGCTTCTTGGGCCAGTTGTTGTTCCATCCAGTTTTTTAAATAGGGCTCTTAGTGGAAGTTCATTTTGATGAAGGGCACAGCCAATTGTGTGCAGCTTCCTCCCAAGAATTTCTTCTAGCTTTACCACCAAACCACTCTTAGAACCAGTGTTTGTTGCTGTATTGTCAAGAAGAATAGCATGTATACTCTCAAGGCTGTCATATTCTTGAAGAACACTGAATGCTTCCTGAGCAAGAACATCGCCAGTAGCACCTACAACAGGTATTGTTCTGTGGGTCAAATAGGTGCCTGGAGATTTTCCATCTTCATATGTGAATGTGAGATGATGTTCTGTAGCAACACACTTTTTGAGAACATTTCCCCCTTCTTGCGCTTCTGTTTCCTTATATGTCAAGGTTTTATCATCAAGCTTTCCATCTACACCCATGCAAACGAGGTGTGTCTTCGTCTCTGACTCAACTTCTTCACTAATTACTCTTACTTTTGATTTAGCCCTGTCTAACTTACACTTGTCAATTAAGATTTGATTAATGTCAACCTCTGGCCTCAATAGGTGTTTGATGTCATAGAGCAAGGCATTACCAAGAGCTGCCCCAAGACTGGAGGAACATTCAGCTCTGACAAGCTCCATAGCATATCTGGGAAACTTGAGAAGGTTGTAGTCTCCTGAAGTCCTCCTGTTAGGCTGCCATTCATCTCCCTGAAAATATAAAATCACAAAAGATTAGATAGGGAATATTACTTCTTCAGCAGATTAAGATACAAGAAAAAATGCATTAATTTTTGCATGAAGTAGTTGTGATTCGAAATACTAACATAGCGTACAAGGTAATGATCGTTTAGTTCATATATACTAAGGCAAAGAAAAAAAAACACGAACCTCAGAATTTGATTGTTCAGGGATATCTGTAGGCTGTGTAGAAGGTCCTGCTAATTCAATGTCCTCCTGAGATAAGACATGTTGCTCTCTCAGTTTAGCTCTCCTATCTCTTTTGGCAGCAGATATGTCCACCGAAGACATCTGAAATGCTCCCTTGGGTGCTGTTTTTGAACGCTGATCTCGAAGATATGCTCTTTCTTCAATTGGCACCTTTGCAGCTGCTGGACAAACGCAGATGATGTGTTCTTTTGTGCATTTGTCTTTTTGCAATATATCCTAGAATCGTTGCAAGGCACAATTTCCAGAGGACAGGAACAGGCTGATATATCAAAGAGTTTGTCCAACTTAGAATCCAGATTACGCTTAGCATTTGCTTTAGCATGCTTGCGATTTATGTCTTTCACAGTCACAGAGATCTTTAACTTTTCTGTCAATGGATTTTTCATGAATTAATGGTAATCTTGGATTCACAGACAACCAAATTGATTTCAAGTCCCTGGTAACATGCTGCACTTTAGCCCAAAAATCTGCACAGGGATCGGCACATTCTAGATAATAATAATAATATTGAATCAATTGTCTGTAGGTGCTGGGATCTGTGAGCACTAAATCACAAGGACCACCGCCATATTTCTCTTCACTTTTCTTTCTTGTTAGCGGCGTTGTTTTCACTTTCGGCATTTTTTCAAAATATCTCAGACAACCTTAAATGTAATTAAATTCAATATTAAAATCTGATATATAAATTAATGATGTTACAAAGTCTTGTCTTCAGCTTGTAATATACTCATAATCCTCCCCCTTTTTCCGATGATAATAATAGAAACACTCACTAAAATAATTATTATTACAGAGTAAGTTACTATGCAAAACACGGCCTCGCAATGACACTATAAGCAAGATTCCAGTCCGCCGTCGGCGCAAGGCAATACACCGTATATTTTCTAAAATAAACACAGAGAACCGTCCTTAAACTATAAATATATATATATAATAAGGGGCTGGACACGCAGTGGTCCGTAACATTGACTTTTAAAGCATAGCAAGACAAGGACAGTTGAAAAAAAATGGTTACATGCACCGAAAACACTAGTGAAAAAGTAAAATTAAACAGTTATTTCAAAATCCGCAAAAGATATTCAAGTTAAACTCATATATTTGTGATTTTAACGTATTATACATGGAAATGCAACTACTGATTGCTTACTCACACTCCTGTGTCAACATCGACCTGCCCTATTGGATAACTGGAGACCCATCAGTCTCTTAAATAGCGATTACATAATAATAGCTAAGGCTTTAGAACTAGGCTAGCCAAAGTTATGCATAAAGTTACTAGTGCAGACCAGACCTGTTCAGTTCCAGGAAGAAGTATTACTAATACACTTCAACTGTTCAGAGAAATTACAAGTAGGCTAGACAAGGAAAATTCCATAGGAATTATGCTAACCGTAGATCAGAAAAAAGCTTTCGATAGGGTTAACTGGAATTTTCTCATAGAAACACTTAAAACCCTTGGCTTCGGAGAGTACTTTATTAATTTTTTTAGGCTCTTCCATTCCCATCTTGTAACTAATATATATCAGAACGGTTTCCTCTCATCTATCCACCCAACAAGAGGCATCAGGCAGGGGTGTCCCCTAAGTGCCATGCTATATGTTCTGACTGCAGAACCGCTGGCCGCCATGATCCGAAAAAACCGAACAATCAGGGGGATAAATAGTGTCAAAATCCAGCAATACGCTGATGACACCACGCTCCTGTTAAAAGGATGCGGCCAGCTGGGACGCAGCATTTAAAGACCTAGAGGTCTATGAAAGGGCCTCTGGGGCAAAAATAAATAAATGGAAGAGCACCGTAGCATGGCTAGGGAGCAATAAAAAACCCTGCGGCGACACAATATCAACTGGGTGGAACACAAAATTAAGTTACTGGGAATCTACTTGCCAGTAAAATATAATACTAACAAGCTGCATGAGAACTGGCAATCTGTGATTAATAAAGTCAACTCGCTAAACCTTTCCTTCTTTACTAAAACTGAATTAGTCAATACATACCTTGCCCCCAAAATCTATTATAAATCTAAAATCATAGGAATGCCAAGCTGAGTGCGCAACGCCAAAGATGCCGTGTTAACCCGGTTTCTGTGGCAAGGGCGCAAACACCTGGCAAATAAACAAATAACACTGTGCAACACTCAAAAAAGTACGAGTCATCTGTGGCCATCTTTATATGCAAAATTACATGTGAAATCCATTTCTGTCCTTCTTTTTGTTAAATTAGGCATGGTTTTTACAGAATTGTCACTGTATACCCTTTTTGTAATTATCATTAAATAAAATATTTTATTTAATATAATATTAATTTATATGCTTATTTTAATGTGTGCTCACATTTAATTGAGTTGATCACTTAATACTTTATACCTCAAGGCTTCAAGAACGTAATCTTCTTGAGAAAGGAGTGAAAATAACACTGTACAGAAAACGTACAGAGGATCTACTTGCATTATTCACCATGAAGGGTGATTTATGCTTTTGTAATGACATCACTGAACATTTTGAGCAACTGGAAATTCCATACGATATAACAAACTGGTGACTTTTCATAGATGCATCCAAGAACAGCATCAAAGCTGTTCTGCTACACAATGATAACACTCTGCCTTCTGTTCCCATAACTTATAGCACAACCATGAAAGAATCATATGAAAATCTGAAAGCAATTCTAACAAGCATACAGTATGATGACCATAACTGGCATATTTGTATAGATTTTAAGGTTGTGGCCATGCTTACTGGCCTACAGCTTGGCTATACTAAATTTTGCTGCTTCCTGTGCTTATGGAATTCCAGAGCAAGAGCGGAGCATTATGTACGCAAGGATTGGCCGATCCGAGATGAAATTGAGCAAGGAAAACACAACATTATGCACAAACCACTTGTAAAAAGTGATCGAATTATTTTACCACCTTTGCATATTAAACTTGCTTGTTCAAGCAATTTGTGAAAGCCTTGGACAAAGAATCCTCCGCATTTGCATACCTTGCAGAAAAGTA
>JACATO010002241.1:0-46429 GCA_018389105.1 Nautilus pompilius
TTCAGTAAAGTGCATTCAGATCTTTGCCAATTTTTTTGTGTCCAGGAAAGAATTCTGCTCCTAAGAATTTTACCTGGAGTGATTGTGCTGTGACTCCTCTCAACTGGCCATCTTTATTAGGATGACTAGTGCAAGGGTTTCAAAAACAAGAGATGCTGGCCTTGAAGCAAGAGATAGATACAGGAGAACTCTTCAAATATTTCCAACCCTTTGATAATGAGCTTCTAGCTTTATGCTTGTCTCATGAGAAAATGTTCAGATAACCAATGAGTGAATAGGATTTCAAGGGTGAATGATAAAGGAGCTGCAAAGTTGCAACTTTGATACACCCCCACTCTGGTGTCATTTTATACATTCATCAAGTCTCTTGCTGCAAAATCTATTGCTTTTGCTGATGTCAAGAAAAGTCAGGTGGTTCAAGTTTTAGGTGTAAAACTTCATTGACGCATCAGCAGCTTTGTGAACTTCTTCCAGCCCATGAATGGTACCACCCTCTCCGTAAGCAATTGTTTTGTAATTACAGAGAAAGGAAAGACACCAAAGAGTTTTCTGATCTCCAAAGGATCTCTGATTTTGCTTTCCTGGTAGGCAACACAGACTACCTAAATGTCTTGTTCAACAAATGACAAGGAAAGAACCAACTAATTAATCAACTCTACAGAGAAATCAGAGCTTTTCAGACTAAACTGCTGCTTGTGGAGAATTAGCTTGGAACCAATGTTTTAACACATTTTCATGTCTTCAAAGACATGTGTAAGAAAATATGATAGGGAATGTATCCAGCTGAGATAAAAAAACGTGGGATTTTGAACGAAGATTCCACGAGTTGTGTGTTTATGAGTGGCAGTTTCAGTTGTTTTTCGTGTCTTTTGAAAGTCAACCTGTGATGCTCAGTAAAGTTTCGATTAGAGGTGATTTACCTGCAATGCAGCATGGATCTCAAACAACAATTCAGATCAACGGACCTACTGGTGGATTTCTACAAGTTATTTCTGGCAAAAAACCAAATATCCAAAACTTTGTAGTCAAGTTTTGAAACTGATATCTGTGAGCAGTTCTGCAGCAATACAAAGTATTGCAAGTCAGGAAACAGGAAGCACTACAAGACTCCCTGAGGATTGCTTCTACCAGCATGAGACCCAGTGTTTTACAGGATGATGACCGAAAGGTAACGCTTTCATACTTCTCATTAATGTCCTGATTGATGCAACAAGTATGTACAGAATACTGTTCATGCCAGCCAATTTAGCTTTCTAAGAATGGCTTCAATACGGGCGACTGTAGTGCAACCCAAGGCACCTCTCTAGCCATGCAATTTGGCAGTAAGCACAAACTCCCTACTGCTGTTAAGGGGCATACAAAATCAGAAATAAGTAGCTGCTGCTATGAAACTAAAATAAAGCTATGGGTGATAAACATATACTAAAAAGGAGGCAGACAGCACTGTGTAAAGTGCAGGTTTAACTACATGTTGAACACATGAAATCCTTACCCAAGAAGATAGTGATTTTACTAGTTTTCATGTTTTAAAGAATAATTATTCAGATGAGAAACTGTTACTTTAGTTGTTTGATGTGTAAGAGAACGTATTGAGTATTTAGAATTGGTGAGTTGGAATAGCCGATAGAGGAGTGTTTTCGGGTATTAATATGAAACAATTATGAATTATATTAATGAGAAATTGAATCTTTGACAGAAGATTGCTATACTACTAACCATTTGTGTAGATAAATATATTTAAAATGTACCTTCAATAAGATTCTTGCCTCATCATATAGAAATAGATTAAAGTGAATCATACCTAATAATTAATTTCAATTATTAATATATAAGCTTAATCACAAATTCCCTTTCAAAATTTCAATTGTGTTTAATTAATTTTGAAAAATATTAGGCAGCTTCCACACCAACAGTCTAACCAAGGAAATAAAGGAAAACGAATTTAATCATACTTTTTTTCTTCTGTACATGTTACTATGGTTATAGAAAAGCTGTAAGAACCAATTTTTACTTTTTTAACTTCAGAATCAGGAATAATGAAGCATTCTAATGAAAAGGATCAAAGAATAGATTAATACACTAAGAGTTTTGTTCCAACACTGTAGATATCCGTAGAATTTCCAGCTGCTGCTTGTGGATTTCATGAGACATATTATTGAGGATGTTTGCATATCTTGCACAAGTGATGGTAGTCCTAGCCTACCCAAACTGTATCACAAAGGTATTTTAATCAATCAGAAAGATGAGTGCCATCACCTGCTTGTCTTACTATGCTATGAAGAATTTCTTGGGTTATGTTGAAAAGAGATGTTTAGATAACTTTATTCCCTTGAACATGCTGGGGTCATAGGCTTATAGAGATCTGAATAATCATGTTCTAATGACTGACCTTTTTGTCCCTTCAAAGATCCTGAGCAAAGCTATTAAGAAACAAAATCAAAATATATCCACATGTCTTTGGAACTTATCGCATGGGCACACCGGGCAGTTGCCTGGGGTCCCTGTGATATTAGAGGACTCGAAATTCAATTTGAAAAATAAAATTAAAGGTTTACCATGTTTGCCGGCATAATAAGATGCACTTTTTACCAGGAAGAGAGTATACAAAAATTACCTTACATCCAATATGCCTGTATCACCGGTTGCCAGACAATAACCCAACAACATATAATAAAATGAAATATGGCGGATGCTGCACTGGATTGCAAACACGGATCCTTGAACTAAATGAATTTGCTTATATAATCCCTTGTGCTGGACAGTCTGAACTTGGTGGGAGTAAAAGCGGCAGAGTGTGCTCCACAGATCATCTGCTTTAACTTTGTTCGTTTGTATTCCTTTTTCCTTGGCTTCCACACATCGCTAGAATGTTTTGACAACATCCTTGGGAAGAATCATATTGTATTCAAGTGTCTCTCTGACACGAGACATCAACACATTTCGATGCCGTCACTGCTCTTCATGAAGGTTTTGAGGAATTCAAATGCATTGGATGCCCTCGCAGTTGAGTGCTGATCAGAGTGGAACACAAGACGTGTGTCAGAAAGATTGAGCAAGAAAATGGAGAAGCTAGAAAACATCTTTTTGACAATTTCTTTGGAATGACATTCTGGAAAGAGTGAACAAAAACAAGTAAAATTTTGCAGTCAAAAGATGTGGACATACTCGTTGCCATTGATCTCCGGAAGTCTCTGAAAGCTTATCTTCAGGAAATGAGAGACAAATTCAGTGAGTATGAAGCAAAGCTAAAAGCAGGTGTGCAGATTTGAAATATAG
Organism: Nautilus pompilius; assembly: GCA_018389105.1. Taxonomy (NCBI): domain Eukaryota; kingdom Metazoa; phylum Mollusca; class Cephalopoda; order Nautilida; family Nautilidae; genus Nautilus; species Nautilus pompilius. The sequence continues at coordinate 3,277 of JACATO010002241.1, forward strand.
TGATGGAGACAAATGTGTGTCTTACCAGATATGATGGGTCAGCAGAACAGATACTTCTCCACGAAATTGAAAAATCAAGGTGGAACATACTTTCCTGTTCTGGACTCTCACCTGACTAAACGTGCAGAAGCCTACGAAAGTATTGGAAATCTGTTTTCCTCCTTCAGTCAATTAAAAACAATTGACTGTAATGAGCTTAGTCAAAGGTGTGAAAAATTGGCTAATGCTTATCATGAAGATCTTGATTACAATGAATTACTCAATGAATGCAAGCAATTCAAGCACTACATTGTCAACGATGAAGAATGCAAGACTCTTCCAGACGTACAAGCAAAACTCATTTCAGATAAGCTGAAAACTGTGATTCCAAATGTTGAAATCACACTCAGATATGTGTGTGCATGATGGTGACAACTGTACCGGGGAGCATTCATTTTCCAGGGTTGAAACTTACAAAAAGAATCATCTTCGCAGCACAATGGAACAGCAGTGGTTGAATTTGCTTTCCTCATGTGCATTGAAAGCGACATCCTCAAACAGACTTTCAATCAATTATAAAGCAATTTTCTGCAATGAAATGCCACAAATTTCCCAGTTTAAAAACTAATTTTATGTGTTCAGGGGTGGGGCAGGGGTCCTCAAATATTCTTAGATGGCCCCTGAATAAGTATGCACAGTGTTGAGATCAGAAATATCTGGATAACCATGTTGAGTATCTATCTAAATCGGTGAAATCAAAATGGGTCAGAGGAGGTTAAATACCTGACATGAAATAATTCGATCATCTTACCTTGACCTGTTTGCACCACTGAAAATAAAAACAACGATATATTTATACATCGGTATTCCTGCTCAAGTTAATCCTAATGGTGACAACAGAAGATGACTATGAAATGGGGCTTTATTAGCCTGGTCTAATCAAAGGAAAAATCAAACATTTTTGCTATTTCAGTCATTTCTATTTTAAAAGAACAAATATACAACATATTGTGCCAACTGATACAATTTGCAACCTCTTCAAAATCATAGGCAATTGACTTCAGTAATGACTACGATTGCAAAGTTAATTAAAACAGTAAATCAGAAAACTAAAATGTTTATTAACTGAATCTTTTCAAAAGTTGAGATATAAATCGGTTCATTTACATTTATAAGCAGGAATTAATCATTAATTTGGCCTCTCTTCTCCAAAATGGATTTACTGAACAAATACTGTAATCACATCAGTCTGTATTGACCGGATTGGTCACTTTCTTTCCCAATGGTCAAAACCCATCCTTGAACTCTGCAGAATCAAAACAAAAGCTGATTACAAAATAGTTCATTTTTATGTCCATCATAATTAAGTCAGTAAATGTTCACATCTGCTAACAACTGAAACCAATCTACAACATGGTAACTCAATTAATTTGAGAAGATGTACCATAAACTCCCAGTTTATGAAACTTAAATAGACACGAAGCACCAAATGTCTGAAGATTTCTTAACCTAGAGAGAGATAATTAACGAAAACAGTGATTAAAATTTCATATTTCTGTTTGTCCGTTTCTACAGACCCTTGACTGCCTGTCAAGATTCTCGTCATAATCAAATACCTTTGTCCAGGTTAAATACGTAAATATACCTGAAGCTGCTCATACAAACATATGGTGGAATTCTAAAACAGTATCACGTATTTCGTGCCATGAACTGGAAGTCAAAACAAATTTATAAAATGGTCCCACAGTTTTGACCTTTAAATACTCAGACATTTTGCACTTCAAGAACTTTAATAAACAAGTAAAATCAGTGAAATAATGGCCAAGAGTCACATTTATATGATGGAGGTCACAGATGGTCTTTGAACGAAAAGAAAATTTCAAGAGTCAAGGATTTTAATTCATGAAAAGTACAGTACTATTTCCTCTGAATTTACAACCAGGAAGTAAATGCTGTCCAATGATTTGATAAAATATCGAAAAGCACTAAACAAACATGTTCATCCACATTTAGCACAAGACCCTGTCCGTGAAATTTTGGTAGCACATATTTTGCCGTGATAATGTTAATTCCCAGTACTGAGAATACCTGTGAGCCCTTACCAGATCCTCTGCCATACCCCTGTCATCAAACAAACAAGCAGCTAGCTAATGCAGTGTGCACACACAACTGAAATAAAAGTAATTCAGCATAAGGTAAGCTGTGTCAAGGTTCATGGAACAAAAGGATTTTTCAAAAGGAAACAAACTAATTTAAAAACTTACCATCACTTTAAAATCTCTAATCCTCAACCTCCTCTTCTATAAGAAAAAAGATCACAGTAATTAATTCTTCTACCAAAATAGTATATTAAAGCTAAAATGATTTGCAGTAGAACAATCTTAATCTATTGTAACCGTCTGATGATATATTCAAATTCATAAACACTATTGTAGAGTAATCTCCCTCATTTGTTTGTCACATTGAATTTCTGCACAAGATGATAATTTTACTTCTTTAATTTTAGATATAAGATATCAATAGAAGAATGTGATATCCTTGTGCATTAGAGCCCACAAAGTTGGTATTATAGCGATCACATTCCTCTTCTGAGATCAAACGATAACATAGCAGGAGAAATGACAAGTTGTGTAACTAGGAGTTAGCATATTGTTCATACTGGATACTGACTTGTTTGTTATCAAGCTACACACCAAACAAATCCATCATCGAGATCCATATCTAATTTTGTAATTCTTCCATGACTGTTGTGAACGTCTAGAAAATTTAGAAAAAATGTACATTCTTCTGACAGCCTTTTTTAATTTCAGCACCAAACTTCTGTATTGAGTGTAAACACTTGATCCATCAACAGTGGCAGCAGCATTCCCTCATCACCAGAAGACTTCACGAGTTTTTTTTCCATGAACTAAGGTTACTTCAATTTCAACCACAAAACAACAAAAGTCACACACAGTAGGGTAACATCAACACCGACTGTAGCAGTATTGTAGCTGGAACCTGGTGAAAAACCTGAAAATGCAATACGATCTACAGAATGGTCTGGGTGTCGAAAGCTTGAACAATGCATTCTACACATTTTCTGGACAGGATTTGATTAATACATGAACAAGGTACTTGTATGATTCAGAAATTACAATAAACCTCCATCAGTTGTACATGACAGTATTGCTATAATGTAGTCAATTTGCTATTCAATCATTATCAATTGATAACTAAAAATTAAAGATTTGTATACACAGACCATTCAGTTACTTCCTTATCACTCTGAATGTCTTAATGGAAAAACTATGCATACACAGAAGATCATGGAGAACAAACTGCCGAGATTGCAGAGTTTGTCAGTGGGAGATGCCACTAACACATGTAATGTGACATCTGATCTTTTTTCCTCCTCCTTTGGTGTATAGGTTTACAGAATTGACAACACCAGTATTATCAACTTAAACTAGGCAATGGAGACGAGCTTTGCCTGTGTTACACATCTACCTCTTGATGATGTTATTAACAGGTACCAGCTGTATCAAACAAGCTTTCCATGAGACAGAATGGCTCCCATTGAGGTTTCCACTCTGTTTTTGTTTATGTGAGAGAGTCCTTCCCCTCCAGTTTATTTGGCTATTCATAAACTTTGCAAGACTGTGTGAAACAGACATTGTACAATAGTAGCATGACACTATGATGTGGCTGGCAGACTGGTCATTCTGCCTTTTGCCCTTCAAACTAAGGAATGATAAGAGTCTCTATGTTGTGATGGCGTCCTCCTCTGCTGTTAGGAATGAAATGTACATAACTATTTGGCTGTACACATCTATAATGCATAAAATGGGCTAATATAGGATTTAAAGCTTCTTGTCCCTTTATCCAATTACGTTACCTTAAGATCCTAAATGGGTGCAAATTAGAAAGACACTTTAAACTCAACCAGAAAAATCTGTATTGTAATTACCTTTGTGAAAAAGTCATTAAGAACCAATAAATCACAAGGATTCAAATATAACTTAACATACTGAATAAATGTATTATCTGTACTAGTGATTACTTATAGTCCAATACTATTAATCACAATCAGATATACTAATATTGTTTAATCTTTTCTAAATGTTTTCCTGGTCAATGGTTCCTCTACTCACATGTATTAAAATTTTAAAAATCTCACCATGTTCTGCTATTTGCTTTAAAAGCATCCTTCTGTAAATATATCTGGTAATTACAGCAACACCTACTGTCAGAACAAGTCCAAAAAAAAGGCTGCAATAGGTATTCCAATAGGCAAGTCCCCAGCTACTCCTACAATTGCTTCAGGTTCTGCAAGATAAATAATTAAACATCAGTTTATTGAACTGTGTTGGCCACTGAACTTTATAGAAAACTAAATCTTCAAGCTGTATGTCACAAGTTAAGATTAATCCATTGATTCTTCTGCACTAAGCTATAGGTATCACACTTCTCATTTATACATATAGTACAGAATAATACATAACTGTAATTATTTTATAGAATCAGAGAACAGTACAATACTGATATCAGGCCAGGTTTTCTAAGTACAATATTGTCAGAAACAGCTTTCCCTTGTTGTAATGTGACTGTACAAAAACATACAGGTGAACTTTGAAGCACTAAACAAACATAACTAACAACGCTGCAAGCTTGGAATATTTTTTTGTTTTACATTCGTAACATTCAAGTCAACTTTTGGACAAAATATAGCGTACCATATCATTTGATCGATTCTGTAGACCTTTGTGTGAAGACGAGTAATACAGGTGCTTGATTACAAGAAATAATCAAAAGGGGAGAAGCTGTAACTCCCAACAAGTGACTCTTGAAAGGATTTAGACTCCTACTGTAAACCACAAACTCCATGTATAGTGTTTTACAGCTATTTCTTACCCACAATGACCTTCTTTCTAATCTCTGTATATGTCCAACATCAAAATGGGTGATCAAACCTAAGTATATACACAGAAGTAATGGAATCCATGGACGTTATTGAATATGGAACAATTGTGTGTACAAAAGAAGTTTAAAACATTTCATCACTGAAAAGGTAAACTAATGCTATTACACTACTACAAATTAAATTGATAGTGTCAAAGACTCAAAACATTTCAGTTAGATCAGTATCATTAAATAATATTTATTCATTTTATTATTTCCATAGTATGTGGAATCTAGCAAATCACTGCCTCAGCCCACCCCAGGGTTTGCTGTTCACCTGTCTAGCAAAGTACAAAATGTCTGTTATCCAAACATTCAACAGCAAATTGGTCTATCGTTGGTACATCCGTGTAGACTGCTCCAATACTAGTATTTTAAGTAATTCATCAAAGGGCTGAATGTTAACTAAGCTAATTAAACAGGCATTCATCTATGCCAGACGCATTCCTTTTACCCGTAAAATTACAGTGAACTCCTCGTCCCCACCTCCGATAAAAATGCTGCTTTGTAAATTTCCATAGGTTTAGCATCACAGGCTACAATCCTTCAGCTGTGACATCAAAATCACCTGGTCATTCATGTGGTACACCTCCAGCCAGGTTTACTATAAGCATATTCACTCTGTGCTTCTGTATACATACTTCAGTTTCAGCAGATGGTAATAAAGCAGCACTGCAATGAATCTGCCACAGTGATACCATTCCTGGGATGGCCAAGACAAATTTTCATGCTGGAATGCTGCTGTATCCATTCTAGATAACCGTATCATTTTAGAAAATTCTTGTCTGTCTGTCGTTTCATTTGCAGCAGCAGCAGCAATTTGAAGCTCCACAACAGAATGTTTGAAAAGAGAAATTGTGCTGTAACCCTGAACGGTGACAAACATTTAATTACAGCTTGAACATCATTTTGTAAACTGATCATACAATTGATAGACAGCGAGTGACATTTACACCTGTGATGTGTGTGGGGTTCGCAGAATCGCCATGAAGCACAAACACTGATTGGAAATCCAAACCAACCTATTCTATGATCTGACACCTTTTAGCATCAAAGTCCAAGTTAGTTGAGCTCACAAATATAAAATAATTATAAAGGTGCTCAAATGTTAAAGAACTCACTGACCTTATTAACAAACCTCTTATTGTATTTAAATTACCTCTCCTTCCCAATAGTATGACAATTGGCTGTATTACCCAGCCTTCAGCATTACTAATGTTGACTCTATACGTTCCAAAATCATCAAGACTCAGATGTTTTATAATAGCCAGAGCCTTAAAACCAGATTTTTTCAGGATATTTTTGTAGGATATGAAGGTCACAACATTCTCCTTGACAAAATGGTACTCAGGGTTGATTTTTCTGTTCACCTTCAGCCAGGTAATACTTGAATAATTAGGGTACGAATAGAACTTTAAACTCAGCAAAGCATCTGCGCCTTCAGCAGCTTTGATAGTAAATCTTTGCAAAGCAATGACTGGTTTTGCTGAAATAAACAGTAAATATGGGAGAGATTTTGAGCAAATCAGTATTAGAAAATTATCCTCAAACAGCATCCACATCACAAATAATTCTTATCTCATTAAGATGTAGATTTCAGAGTAGAACCAGCAAAGAAAATTGAAGTAGATGTAGTGAAAATCTATTGGTATAAAATGTATAAATATTTGTATCAGTTAACAGCATTCCTGAATTTCAAACAATTTGGGGATCTGAAGTTGTCAACATTCCCATTTACTGGATACTTTCATTCTAGGATTAAAGGTCACAGATGAAGAGTTTGTTTGGCAAGTAACCGAAAAATGGATTTTAGAAGTATAAAATTTCACTTGTTACCAAACAATTCAATAGGAAATTTGAATACTAATAAACAAAATATGAATAAATGAATAACTTCTGATGTGAAATGGTGGATTGTGGATTATTGCACAAAAAACAAATAGAAATAGAGAATAAATTGACATCAAGTACAAATAAATAATTTTTACTACAACAATAATCTGCAGAGAGAGCAAGCAAAAATAAAACAAAACTAATATTTCCATTTCATTAAAATATACGGGATATAGAAAACATTACAAATCATGTGACTTCTGCCAATTTCTTTATATTTACTTATAAGGCAGGTATTTGTTCCCAGACCATACATTAAAAAATGTAATTATTTAATTTCCCTGGTTATAATCAACAGATTAAACTGAATAAAAGTTGTCTGCATTCTTAGACACAAAAGTGACTTGTATCATTACTAAGCAGCATTATAATCATTTAGCTGTGGTAAAATTGTGCAGGAAATACTACAGATTATTCTTACGTTAAGCATGCGGAACTCAGCAGATTAGTCATGTTAACAATAAAACTAAGCTGTCAGATGCCGTGTGAGAGAGAAAAGAAAATGAAAATTCACAACGTACATGGTATCTTCACTTTTAGTTCAGATGACTGAAAAAAAATGCGTCCAGTTTGTGCATTCCCATTTGTTACTGTGCATTTGTAGGTGCCACTGTCTTGGTGCGTTGATGAGAAAGAAACAATTTCTGTGAATCTTGGGTGGCTGGTACCAGAGAGAGTCCGAAGATGGACTTGACCCCACCAGTGCTCCCATGGTCTAAATATGTACTCTGGTGGGTTTCCATCAGATTGGATGTAACAAGTTATGTTGCTTTGACGACGGCCCTGGATTTTTGTTGTAGATAATATCATTTTTACCACTGGTCTGACTAAATAAGAAAATAAAAAAGAAAATATTAACAATATTTACAAAATAAACAGGGCTGATTCATACTAATCACATTCTTGTCCTGAATACTAGGTTTACCATTGGTATCATACTGTGCTGTTTCTTAATAATGTTTAACAAAATTGTGTTACATACATTTCTCAATAAATCCTATAATTATTCAAATTTCACTTGTTCAGGTATAAATCACACAAAATTTACTGTTGTACCAATGTCATTTACCTGGACCAACAAAAAAAAATATTGGAGAGAAGACCTGAGGTCACATGATGTGTCAATGTTTCCAGTCAAGAAATAGGATGAACAAACAAATACATATGTGAAATTGTCTTGGAGCTGAAAGAGACAAACAAAATCTTGAGATAAAACTAACAAACAACAGCTAAGTAGAATCCAACATTGAGACATTAATGGAAAGTAGACGATGACATCTTCACTGAGCTGCTCCTAAACAGTCAGACATCACAGGTTTTTGTAAACCCCAAGATCAATAAAATAAAAGGGAATTTCAAAAACAGATTAACCATAAGATCTTGGTCAAAGGAAACAAACTGAAAGATGAGAGGAACAATAAAAGGTTTTTCCTCCCTGATTTACAAACGAATATGAAAGAAAAAATACAACTTCATATTAATTCAAAGATTAACTACCTTCAAATCATGGCGAGCTTCTCTGCCTCCATCTTCTCATCATGCTGTTACAAGTTGTAAGCTTTGGTTTCCTGCGATGGACTTTAACAAGACAAAGCACATATTGGCTTGCTTCTTGGATAAAGTGCAAATATTGCTCAGTCAACTTTGATCATAAACATGACATTCAGAATCCAACTTTCTCTTTTTGTACAGAAGTAGAGATGTAGCCATGGAAAGAAGTGAAAGGAACCAACAATGACAATGAAACAGCATTTTAAAAAGCAGTCAGTAAATGTGGTCAAAATCAGGGAGCTGCAACACACTAAAGACAAAGTTTGTGCAAATGGCCAATGGTCCAAACCGTGCCCCAATCAGAGCTGTTTTATTAGCTTCCCCAGGCAGCAGTTGCCATGTAGCACCAAAACAAAATCTATGGACAGATGTTTCATTTGTAAACCGTTTTTTGTAATGCATTGGGTTGGATTAACATATTTTCAGAGTCTATAGATTGAAGGGTGGCCCCGCCAGATAGAGAACAATCCAATTGATGTTATATTAAAATTGTCAAAACCACTTTGTTTTCATCTAAATGGTTGGATGATCTCTTGTTATATCCTCCACCTTATTCCTCAACTTTGCAAACTGCCAAAATAAACTTTTTCTAAGTCAACTTCAAGACAATGATCACTTTTGAACCTTAATTAAAAACTGAATTGAAAATCATTCGCCTTTGTTGACTGTTTGTTCTTCCATTGATGCTAAAATTCCAGTGATTAGGTTTATTCAATCACACAGTAATTTAATTTCCAAATCATTGTTACTTCCATTACCTACTCTCTCTCTTTCTCTTTTGATTTTAAACTGACTGAAATTCAAAGAGGGAGTTTTAAAATATTTACTGAGTACATTTCAGTGTTCTGAACTAAGAAATACAGACAGACCACATTCTTGCTGAGGGGTCTCTGAAGGGGAAAGAATCCACTACCAACCACTTTTACTGAACATCTTTAATTTCAGAACCAGATGTGCACATGGACCATGGTAGTGACAAAGCAAAACAGATTCAGACAGATATAACCATCATTCTTTCACATTCTACTCTAATCCTTCAGCTACAACTACTAAGAAAACTTTCTAAACAAAATTCTGAAATTCCAAGTTAGCAGCTGAGTTTGTGTATATCTCGGGTGTTTATAAAGTATCTAAGTTAGTTAATATGTAGTAGCTGTTCAACTATGTAAGATTGAACACATTCTATTACAAAGCTATACATGGAAAATATTTGAGTGAAACAACCAAATGCTGTGTCAAATTTGCCAATATTTCAAACCATCCCTCCAGATAATTGGATATAACGCATCCCATTCAATCTCCCTTTCCATATTTTATGGAGGGGTGAAAGGTGAAAGCTGAGTTTTTCTAAAATATTCCAATCTGATTTCTTTGGGTTTCCTGAAAAAGTTTCTTTGACAACTGCAATTGTATGGCGAGTGGTTTCTGTTCTACCAGAGTGTGTTGTATTATCAACTGAGGCTGATTCATTTAGCTACTTTATTTAATTCAACCATTTATGGACTTGTCAGATGACGGATTCTTGTTGTAATGTGAACTAAACTTTCATTTACATCCAGCAATCAATCTGAATTTAATTCCTCCCATGAGAAGCTTTGCTTGTATCATGAATACTTCAACAAACTACTGAGTACCCCTCCTTCCATTAAGTTAACCATATACATACAACTTAAAACACTGCACTATTTCCATTATTGTCTCTAAACAAATTACAAAGAATATATTAGGATTATAACATATGAAACACGATTTCTGAAAAAAACTAACTTACTTACTGAGCAACCACATTTTATTACCATGCTTCTGTCTTATATGCATATTTGAGTGGAATTTATTTTCAAACTAATAAAATCACGATAAAGCAACAAGTGAACATTGTGATAGAAAACATTTTAAAACTCAGTTGCTAAATGTGAGAAATCATTTCATTACATAATGGGAAAATCTTTGATGATGATTTCAACTACATCTAGGAGGAGCATAAAAGAAATGCTGAAAGATCAAAGCAATAGTGGCTGCACGAAAAGCATCCTTGTAAAGCAACAGTCCATACCTGGACAGATGAAGAAAACAAGACGTTAAGATAGTAAGTGAGCACAATCATGCTACTACTGCAAGAACCCTAAGAAAGAAATTGCCAACATGGAAATAGTATGAACTCTCTGATAAAATGCACCTCGATCTGACATTTCCAAGGCTTCCATTTACTTGAATGATTGTGTTCTGGCAGAATTGCTATCTATCTCTTCAATGAGTTGCAATTTTCGGAATTGGTGGCAGGAAAGAAAAATGCTCCTGCTGTTCCTAAGGAACAATATTGCAATTTTGTCTATGGTGACAATTCCTGTAGGTTGATAGTGGTGAAGATGACCCCACACAAATTTGATGTTTGCAAAACATGTTGGAATGGTCGATATTGAACAGATCAGGAGTTGGGCAGGGGATGGAATGTTTAAATGCAGCTCATGCATTTAGTATCAATTGTACACCCTGCATTCAAACTGACATCCTGAGTGATCCATGTTTTGCTTTAGCCCGGACAAAAGACAAGCTACTTATGATCAATTATTTGCCAAACTCAAAGAGCTCAGAACTAACATAAGACCAGATTCCTTGATAGATTTTGAAAAATCTGTGGTCGTCAGTTTCTCTTCCCATTTTCCTGGTGCATCAGTAACATCACTTGTTCCATCTTTGAAGAATGTTTAAAAAAAGTGGTCAAAATAAACATGAGGCCAAGATACCGTCAAGATTATCAATTTAATCTAAAAGTTAGATAACAGAAAGGAATGACAACATGTGCAGAGAAAGTGTAGTGGATGGTTTTTGATGGTGAGGCGGAAGATGATCCTCCTCCTCCTCCCAAAAAAATAGTTTCATACTTCAGTGTTACATCAGAGGAGAAGACATGATGATCCCATTTTCTCTATTACTTCCTGGAATGTTCATGAATGCACTGAAAATAGCATGTCATCCACAAACAACAACATTGAGCAGCTTGACAATGCCCTTTGAAGTACAGGAACAAATAACCATCCCAACATTTGGACTTTGATAACTGCTTTGAAAATGGAAATCCTGACAAGAACCAAATGGTACACTGTACTCCTGGAAACACTGATGCAAGGAAAGAAATACAGACACATTGAACAGTGTGTCAGAAATTTGTTACAGGAGATAGGAGCCTACAGATGAAATTAATTTTCTTTGTAGAATTGACTGGAGCATGAAAGAATTTCTAAAATTTGTTTTGTATTTTGATTTTAAAGCTTTGAATAATAATAAAACCGTTTTAGAATACCCTGAGAACCGTTCAAAACATCACTACTACAACAACGATGCTTAATGTTCTAAAAGCAAGCTCTGTTGAAGAGGTCGTTTTGGCTTAGTGAAGATGGTTGCTCCACACAACCAACCATTAACGTTCTTGAATAAAGCAAGCAGAAAATATAAATCAATAGATCCTGAAGTAAAAGATGGTAGTGATATGACCTAGTAGCAAACTAACTGGTATCAAAAATCTGTAGAACCATTTAAAATATTAAATAGGTGTAGATATATAACTTGACAATAATGTGATCGTTCATAGGGTTTGTCTTTTGAACATTTTGTCCCTGGACTGTATTTCTCCACTTCAGGAGTAGTAGCGCCCATTCAGTATCCACACACATTTACCTGTCTAGTATCTTTGCTGATAGTTTTCATCCCCACATTGATTTTCTTCTCACTATGAATAAAGATTTCAATATCAAATGCTTCCTGCAAACACACACTCATTACATCTTTAAATATGTTTACAAAACCCTGTCTATTTACAGCTTCTTGGATTCTCTTGACCAAATGACAAATTGATGAACAATTGTTCTAAAGTGTAGATCTACCCATATAAAGCATCTTCGGTCTTTTCTCCCTATGCTGCTATCATGCCACAAATGGCAGCAGCTAGCTAACAGCATTAAATTGTGCACTTCCTCCTTAACCATGGTAAATACAAACATAGCAGACTTTAAAAAAATTAACATGCTTTTTCAAAATATTAAGACTATACATGCTAATAACTCAAATTTCAAACCAGGTTCCAGACTTTAGCATAGTTTTACTGTTTTCCTGATGTTTACCTCCAGTGTTTGTCTCATCCCAACCATGTATTATGAAGAGCCTTGTATTCAAAACTGTATATTCCAAATAAAATTATTTACAATAATTGTATGCCAGCTCGTGTATTGACCAATATGATCTTATATGTAAAGGGAAAAAATGCACTCCCCTGGTTAAAATTATTGAAAACAAAAAGAAGTCAGTTTTTAATTAAAAACTAACTTTACCAAAACCAATAAAAGTGATTAAAGAATCTTACAATTTCAAAATTTCCTTTTTTGCATTTGGTTACATGAATTCAATTAATTTAATGTTTTGGAACTAATTTTCTTTATTGAAAGTATAATAAATCCTCTTTATTCCAAACATACTTTAAAGATAAGTGCAAATAGAAATTATATTTAAAAACAATTTAATATTGGGATGACCAGCCTAGTTTCCATTAATTGGTCTGTAGTGATAATCATCAATCCCAGAGCACTCATGGGCTCTTGGCTTCTGTGTCATGCAGAGCATATTCTACCTCAGACACCCCTCACTCCACATCAGCTGATATTATTCCATATTGCCCACACTGGTACATTAATGTAATAAAAAGCAATTAAAAGTACAACCAACCAGGTCCTACATTTTCTTTATAATTATGTTGTGGCAGACAAGAATAGTAACTGAAGAAGCAGCAATGTCCAAGTACCTGCGCTGGTAAAGTCAATTCTCTGCTCTTATTACTAAAACGACTAACTCATCGCCAGTAAATTTTGCCATTGGGTACGAAATTTTATATTAAAAACATGACTAATTAATGGATTAATTGAATACAAACAGCAGCCACAACCAGACAACAAATGGTAATCATTCCTCATTAAGTTCAGTTTCTTTTCCACTATTCTGACAAATTCGAATACTAAGCTTACCAGTCAGTCATGCTAATGAGCTGCTGCAATTGTGCAGCTGTTTGGCTGCCCAACGCAGCACATCCAGATTGTTTTACCACCTTTAGTCCTTAATGGGGACACAAACTAGTAATGATGGTTCTACATTTGCTTTCAAACCAATTTACTTTCCTTGAGAATTACCACCAGCACTTTGGCAATATTTATGATGCCCTTGGCTAAATTCAGATTCCATAAATAAAACAAACAAATACCCAGCAGGTATGGCTCTCACAACAATATTTATCTCAACTTTAACGTAAAGATTCTTCCGTTTTGATAATACAAAGTAAAGGGAAGGCATGTACAAGAGAGTCCACATTTCTCTTGTTCTTTTAGGTTTATTAGATTGCTTTTCTTCTACATGCAACACACATTCAACCACTCCAAATTGAGTTTTAATGAATGTACCAATGGACTATTACAGCAGCAAAGGTATTAGACAATAAATACACAATAAAAAGAAAATATTTGCATGTATGTTTCCCTTTTGCATCATATTATTTGTTGTAAACATAGTAATTACAGTTAAACAAAAATAGCTCATTGGAAAGCCAATGGCATGAATAAAGAATTATATTTATGCTACATAACAATCAATTCATCGCATTATGTTGCCACGTTATGTCACAGAAACATTGTCAGGTGATTTACTAACAGATTGATCACATTTCTTGTTGTTACTGTGGTTGTGTACTGCACTGCTTGCAATAACAGAGAGAACTTCTCAATATTTGAGGAAACCCTGCTGGAGGAGGATAATGAATGTGTCAACTAACCATTAGAATGTGTTACCTGTCCTGCACCATAAAGAAAAGATTACTTATTTTTTCAATGAAAATTTGAAAACAGCACAGTAAAGTAGCTACAAGGAAATATATGATCTTTGATGACATTGTCCACAGGGTAAAAGATACTTGCGGTTCCAGAGACAAAAACAGCTGTCTGTATGGGTGACTTTTACTTAACGATTAAAGAACAGACTATTTACCTTGGTAACTTATGACCTTCCATAATTTTGGTTGGTACCAATGAATCAAGCTGGGGAAAGACTGCCTAGAAAATGGTGCCACTGAAATTTTCTTTATTAGTGGATACACTTAATGCATATAAAACTCAATGGAAGTAGAGAAAATTGCCAGATTGTCTCATCATTTAGAGAATAAATTAGTTGGTTATTTTCAGCTGATTCAAATTTCTGAACTCCTGGGTCTTACTTTTGGGATGTTTATTTATCTAATTATCAACGTCTTTGCTGATTCACTGGATTTCTATCTCAAATAATGTGGATAAATGGTGTTTTACTATACAAACGCAAAAGATTCTTTGACTGAACTTACAAGAAACTTTGAAGACTTGTGTCGATGTACCAATCACCGTTTTATATGTGTGCGTTCCAGTGCAAATGCAATGCTTTCTATGCATCAGTTTTGATACTGTCATGTATTTACTGACTGTTAGCGTGTCTGTGGTAGGAGTTTCCTGGACACTTCAAAGTCACACGAGCATTGTCAGGATTCCCGCCTCTCCATGAACAATACACCTTAACTTTAGCATTCTCATAAACAAATTTGTTACTATTTATTCCGGAAATCACTGGGGGATCATATGGAGCATCTGCAACAAAAGTAAAATCAACTACTGACAATTAAAGTATATATAATATTGTTAATTGACTTAAAATATAAATCACCAACAATGCAAAGTATACATCAAATAAACCTCACCATAAAATTTCATTAAATAAAGAAACATTTTACATATGTAAACTAAATAAAATTCTATTTCATAACTGAAATGCATTTCACTGATATCAAATAATTGCATTAAAAGACCATTTGGATCACTGACAACCTAAGTGATCTTTTGTTCAAAATATATTAGCAGTGGAATAGAAGTGAAAATATCAAAATGAGGAAGGTTTGAACATGTTGAGATAATCAAACTCATTGGTATTCTCAGTAGGTCCTCCAACATTGATGTAAGCATTTTGTTTATAGATAATTTCTGCTACCAACACCTTCTCATTTTGTTATTTTCATCTCAGCAACATTTCCCTCCTGCATCTTCAATAATTTATTTCTATACATTAAACAAACTCCAAAGCTGTTTTCCATATGATGTCTGCTTGAAGACTTGAAATTTTGAACTATGGTCATATAAAAACAGCTTAACATTTCCTCTCTCTCTATTTAGTTTGTGCACTTCTTACTATCAGATGTGGACATCTTTTGGAGAAGCAAAGTTCATCAAGAAGCTAGATTATGTTCAGTATACACAGGCTAAGAAATGACACAATCACCACAACACAGACTAATAGCTCAACATCAGCACGTGAACATGCATTCTCTCGACTATATACATGAAAGTGAGCCCCCAGCATAGTAGTAAGGTGGCCATCTGCTAGGCATGTTGACCATATGAAGGTTTGTGTATTGTGATATCATGTGTAAACAGATATCAGATAGTTTCAAATTCCTCACTAACCCTATTGAAGCCATTACATGCAGTAACTAAAGAAATACAGTGAATTTTCAAAGCAAAATTACTATGTATTTATGCTTTCTTAGCCAATAAGCTAAACCTTTTGGGCATGGCATGATCAGCTTCCAGAAAAATATTAGAGTCATGTATGGACATCAACAGTTTGTTGTTGGAGGAGGAAAAGCAAAGGAAAATCTTGCATCTTGAATGATAACCAGCTTAATTGGAAGTTAGCAAAACCAACAATATACCCTCAAGAACATTCCGTGGTAAAAAGATTGATCAAATTAACAAAACGGTCAACATATACTAACCAATGAAGGAGTGACAACAAATGGTCAATGCAGAAAACAAATGTGTAATTTACATCAGCAAGAAAGAGCAAAACTGGAAATGGACAGTAAATCAAACAAAGAGAGTTTAACCAGATTAACAAAGGCTTAGTTTATGTAGGCTGATAAAGAAAATACTGTGCCAAGGTGCATAATTCTAAATTATCCAAGCAGGCTCTGGATAGCTGCACCATTGTATAAACATGAATCTTTCACCCATTTTGCTACTGTGGCTTAAATAGATTTAACTCTCAGAACCTAGAGTACAAATTATTTTCAAATATAAAAAAAACTATTGTTTACAAAAATTTACAGAAAGTCAAAAATACTTACGTAGAATTTCCACCACCAAATTTCTAGAATTGACACCTGGAAAATCCAAATCAGGAACAAAAATATTTCTACCATGGCAGTATATTTTGACTCCATCATCTCGTCTATCCGGAGTAATGCGTGTCATAGATTCAGTGGTGTAAAGTCCGCTGTGCTTTAAGATCTTTTGCTGCATACGGCGTAGCATTTTTTGTTGTCCATTTCGTCTTACTTCCCAGAAAGTAATGATAGTTTTAGGATCAGTTTTATTTGCTGAACAGTAAATATCTGTTGCCACATTCTCTCTCACTTTAATCAAAGCTGATTTACCAGTGACATTATTTGAAATATAAACTTTATTCACTTTTACTGAAAAACAAAGATTTATTAAATACAGAAAACAGAATTTGTAAATGAAGGTTTTCACACAATTACATCATGTTCAAAAGGTTATTTACAACTATTTTTAGAAACACAGTTCACGAAGTCCCCTTATTCATAGAAAAACTAAGTTGTAAAAAATCATTTCATTAATCACTCCATGCCGCACCTTTGATTACATAACCAATAAGTTAGCCATACTATCTAGTGGTAATAATATCGTTGTTCTGTTGAGATTTCTTCAATACAATTTATTCTTGAAATTTTGGTGCAATCCCTACTAAAAGGTGGAACCAGCCAAGTGACCTTGTCTCTGAAAAGTCTGGGTTGACATTTTGAGTTTAGAGAATTTGTTCTGCAAAAATTTTAATTTCCTGTTGAAATTTCAAGAGGCGCAGAGAACATGCCAAAATCCATATGTACGAAAATTATTAAATACATTTTACAGTAGGAATGTTACGATTTAAACCAGGAGGAAAATATCAGTTTATCTGCTATGATATAATTATGCAAATCAGTTTGTGGAGAATAACTTTGTCTCAGGGAGTTTCTGTGATGGGAGAGAAGCCGACCAAGGCACTGGCTGATGTACTAACTTGTATAATAAAGGCTATTCTGCCAGATTCATTTTCTTCTCATTAGGCAAATTTGGCTTCTGGTCATAAATGTTTAAGATTTTCTTAAGTTCCAGTTGGCCTGAGATAATTTAATAAACCTTCAAAAGATTATCCAAGATAAATCAAGCAAAGAGAATTATTTTGGTCCCCAGGTGTCCAAACAAGTCCATCATGCCTGAAAAGGAGCTAAGCATTCACTCAATAGTCTAAAGGTTCTACCAGTAGCTGCCATAAATAATGAGTAAGTACCATCTTTTTCTTCTTAAAAAGAAAGTGGAACTGAATAAGTTGTATAATGTTTTTTTACCTGTCAAACTGCATGGGCTGAAAGCTAAGTATTTTCAATGGCATGAGAGGTGAAAATGTTACAATACTGAAAATTAGAGCAGTCTGTGGGCTAATGTCCTGAAAGGGCAAGAACAGATACCCAAAATTAGTGATAGGAATGTAGAAGGCACGTAAGGGCTGTGATCAACTGAATATGTCCATGAGTAAACCTTGAATAAGTGAGGTGCAACTACTGGGTAGAATGCATGGATACTCACATTAGAGCTAACTATAGGACAGATGGTGGAAAAATGGAAAGAGTTACCAGAGTATGTAGAGTAACCAGAACTAGTGAAAAATTCCAGGAAACTAGGAATCTCTTGTAGGATATTTATCTAGTCCTAATCAGAATTGTATTTAACAAACAAACTGCCTACAAAGAATGTTGAGAACATCGGGAATTACTGATAAGATGAAAATTTGTCTGTCCATGAAAAAAGTAACGTAAATGTGTGAGAGGAATCAACAGCTGTGCTGATAATGAAACCTGCAGAACAAGTTCATTAAATTATCAGTAAAGTTTTTAAAATTTTCAAATATAGCAGACGTAAATTTAATAATACCACTGTCCTATTACCAAGAAACTGCCGTGCTGCATAGATATATGCATATACTGTATGCACAAGTTGTGTGTGCTGGACATGAATAAATTAACATAATATACCTCACTGGTTCTCTTAGCAACTTTTATTTCAAAATCTATTCCTCATTTTAGGCTGAAAATTCTAACCATTTTTGATCCAGAGTTCTCTCTCCTATTGACGGACACATTATCAGTTTTGCTCCCTTAGTATCTGATCCAATGAAATTTACAGGGTCCAAATTCTGGTTCTCAATTTTCAAGATGCTGTCAGATTTCACATAAACAAAAATTGACACATCATCTTCATTTGTTTGAGTTTTGAATGAAAAAGTGATTTTGAAGGTCGGTGGCACAGCCCTTATTATGGCTGGAACATTTGAAGAGAAGGGTTGATTCATTGTTATTAAGTGAGTGGATAGAAATTATGTCTGGTTTCTTCCTTTATTACATACACAAAATAAACACAAATATAAGCCAAAGATTAGACATGGAGCAGGGAAATCTCTATATCAGTGGTTCCCAAACAGGGTCGCGAAGTGTTTTCTGGGAGGTCACAGAACCCTGAAACTTTCAATTTTTGTCATATGACCGAGTCAAGAAGCTGTTCATGAGTATGTATTTGTTTTGTTTATATGTACCGTATTTGCTGGCTTATGAGATGCACTTTCTTCCAGAAAAAAGTATACAAAAATTACCCTGCGTCCAATACGCCGGTACAATGGGAAGCTGAGCGCTGAAGGTGTAAGGCGTGTCTCCCACGGCAGGCACTCCTGGTAGCATCACAGGCCCCTGCAGTGACATACTTGTATCACTCCTGCCCCCCACCCACCCACAGTTTCCTGTTGCTCTGCCACCCTCATACAAACATGGACAATACCCTCTGGCGACAAAGGCCAGAACTTGAACTGTTAGGACAGTATGACTGACACAATCCAGCCAAGCTCCCATTGGCTAACGCCATTGGGGTCAACAGCTAAAAGACTCTGACCATGACACCTGGGGCAGAGCACGCTACAAGAACTGGACTGTGACTTTGGCCAGATGCACGCTAGCCAGCTCGATTTTAGGCAAACTTGGGCACCAATGAACACGACACACCACACAGCTGTTCTGATGTGCAGGTGTTCTTCCCCGAAAAATCACTAAGATAATTTTCAATAAATGTATGATGACATGTACTAAAACACTTTTTTTGATATAATATACAACACATTGTTTCTGTTGCTTTTCAGTTCAGGGAACATTTACACTGATTTTTCTCCAATAATATTCAATTAAATTTGTATTGATTAAACTTTTATTTTGTAGTTTTAAATTTAAATTTTGCTTTAGTGTCCTTCATGCTTTAAGTTTCAGCTTTAATCAGTATAAATTAAATTTGTTCTTATTCTCTCCTTTTAGTCTAATGATAGACGAAGCTTAGGGTCTGGCTGTCCGGTTAGTACGTACACAGAAAGTTTTTAAAAAATTCACCCCTCCTCCAGTCTTACTCGCAATCGTACGCTTTGGCAACAGTCCCCTCCTCTCAGTGAAATTGGCTGGGTGCCACCCTACCATGCTTACTACGCCAAAGTTGAAATAACTCAAAAAATTTTAAATTATTTTAAATAATTATTCTTTAAACATAATTATAATATGATTACAATATTAAAAAATATAAAATCAATTTTAAAATCTGGCGCTAGTGTTTATGGAATTTGCAGTGTAATTAGAAATATTAGAACAAACAATGAGCATGAAAAGCGTTGAGAGTGAGAATCTCTTTTTCAATAGCTGGTGGTTTTGTAAAATTAACGTTCAAAATTTGGATGAAATGAAATATATATATATATATATATTTTATGTTCGCCCTTTCTTTAAGTTAGCTCTTTTCATTTTAAGTTTGTCTTTTTTATTTTAAGTTCTTTTCCTTGCATTTCAAATTCGTACTTTTTCACTTTTACTCCTTTTTAACCTAAAGCTCGGCTTTTTTCAGTTTGTTCTTTTTTTTTTTACTTTAAGTTCATAATCTTATATTTTTTAGAGCTTTGGTATATTAATGAATTATTGTGCATTAGAAAATTGGTCTTCTAATCTTTATTTATATTTTCAGAAATCCATACCCATGGTGGAAAAGCGTAAATATTCAGAAGACTATCTGAAACTCGGCTTCACCACCTTGATCAGCAATGGTGTTGTGAAGCCACAATGTGTTTTATGCAATGTTATTCTCAGTGATGCATCTCTGAAACCTTCAAAACTCAAATGTCACTTAGAGACAAGGCATCCAGAACATACTAAAAAGGATTTGGAGTTCTTTCAGTGCCATGAAACTGATCTCAGATGTCAGAAGCTTGATCCTACAGGAAGTTTTCGGCAACAGAGCACAGCAGTAGTGCAGGCATTATATGAAGTCGCATTGGAAATTGCCAAACATAAAAAAGGCCCATATGATTGGAGAAATGCTCATCAAACCCTGTATGTTGAAGATGGTGAAGTTAATTCTTGGGGAAGCCAGCGAGAAAAAGAATCAACAAATATCTCTGTCCAATAACACTATTCAGAGGTGGATTTCAGATGTGTCCGAAGACTTAAAAGAGTGGGTTTTGGATGAAATCAAAGTTTCTTCTTCGTTGTTCTCTTTTCTTCAAGTTGATGAATCAACAGACATGAGTTCATGTTCTCAGTTGCTTCTCTTCATGAAGTATGTTCATTCAGATGACATCAAAGAAGAGTTCCTGTTTTGTAGTGCACTTGAAACCACTACAAAAGCTGATGATATTATGGAGAAGTATCTTTTTTGAGAATGAAGGACTGCAGTGCAAAATCGTCTGTGGGGTTTGTAGAGATGGAGCGGCAGCTATGCTAGGGTCAAAGTCAGGCTTCCAGGAGAAACTGAAAGAACTTGCTCCCCAAGCAAAGGGCATTCACTGCATGATTCACCGATATGCTCTTGCCAGTAAGACTTTTCCAGCCCCTTTGCAGGAGGTACTTGATTCTCTGATCAAAATTGTGAATTAGATCAAAGCTGGGGCCCTCAACACCCATCTGTTCAAAGAACACTGCAAAGACATGAATTATGACCATGAGGTTCTTCTCTTCTACACTGCTATATGCTGGTTGTCAAAAGGAAATGTTGTCAATTGTGTCCTTTAACTGAAAGATGAAATCAGGTTGTTTCTGCAAGTGCAAGGGAAACATGACCTCATGGCTTGCATTGATGAAGAAGCTTGGATGAAAAGATTTGCTTACATAGCAGACATTTTTGACCAGCTGAATAAGCTGAACTTGAAATTTCAGGAAAAGGAAACACACATTATTCAATTTCAAAACAATCTGCAGGCATTTGTATCCAAACTGAAAAACTGGCATCGGAAAGTAAATCTTGGAAACATTACCATGTTTGAAAAACCCTGCAGTGTGGTAGGGGAATCTGAAGGTGAACTAGATGAGATCCTGGAGGAGGAGTTTACTGGGCACCTTGAATCCCTTGAAAAGGAATTTCAATGGTACTTCCCTGAGCTCACAGCTGCTGCTACTCTGGTACGGAATCCCATTCTCTGCTTCCCTGGATGTAGCCAGTATTCCCGATGAAGTCCAGGATGAATTCTTGGATCTACGGAACAATTACCCAGCACGTGATCTGTTTTATGATAAATTGCTGAGTCAGTTCTGGTGTGCCATGTATCAGTCATATCCCAATGTCACCATGCTTGCCTTCCAAGTTCTGCTTCCATTTGCCTCCACCTATCTCTGCGAGACTGGATTTTCAACTCTTGTTCACATCAAAACAAAAGCAAGGAACAGGCTGAATGTTGAGGATGACATGAGGTTGGCTTTGGCAAATACACGGCTGTGAATTTCCAAGCTGGCTGCCCAGATGCAACAACAAGCATAACATTAGGTCACTAAATTTTGAGAAAGAAAGATGTGTTGAAGGATGAGTGTAAAATGTTTTTCCTGGCGAGTTTCTGTCAAAACTGTCAATATATTCAGATAAAACTCTTATTTATGTGATTTCTTTTCATTTATGGAAGTGTAGCAGGAGGTTGCAGGTCTTTTGAGTATAAGAAAAAGGTTGGGAACCACTGCTCTAGACAGTGATTAATTTGACATGCAATCATTTTTATCTCAAATAAAACATTAAATATTTCAAAAGGAAAAAGTTGTGTAAACTGAAAACTATGAATTCCAGTAACATGGAAGAATCCTATTTTCTTCTATGAAAAGGAAGCATGTACTTACCTTTCAACTATATATTCTAATAAGACTAATCCATGTCATCTGGAAAAATCATGTTTTATAATTACAGCATTTTTGTTGAGTTTTCTTTGTGAAAACCAGAGTACTGCTGTTGTATTTAATATTGTGCACGAATGCAAACACTAAAATCTGAATCTCTGCTATTTTACCTATCAAATTTTATTTTAGGTGCATATAAAATACTTACTCTTTATCATTAGTCGAAGGTGTCTGGAAGTTATTACTTTACCATAATTATAATCATTGTAGCCTCTGCAATATACTTCTCTCCTATGATCCACATTATTAAGTTTCACTCTCATTGTGCTTGTAACATTTAGAAAGCCTTTTCCTGTATAAGATTTTTTTCTTTACTCCTTGAGTAAGGTACACTTCCCTATCTTTGATCCAATACCACTTAATGACTGCATTAGGTTTAACATATGTTGCTGTACAATGGCAAGATCTATAATAACCTGCGATAAAAGGAATTTCTCCATAATAGTTGCCAATATATAAATCCTTGACAGGAGCTGTAAAAGATAAAAGGAGACAGGTATAAGGTTAAAATGCTAATTTGGCCAAGGTAGCAAAACATCGATGTACATTACAATGTTTTTGTTCTTGATAAATTATTCTAATGAATGAGAAACCAAACATCTTAAAATAATTGGGAAGATAATGGATAAATAAAAATAACTGGATCTCTGATTAAGGCATTCAAATTGATAGCTAATGAGAAATGGGAAGTTAGCTAATTTATCATTTTTTCCAAAATGAACAAATAAAATATAATCACCTAAGACACAAATCTTGCTGGAGTATTTGATAAATCTGAATTTTTGCCAATTAATTTGCTCACATAAATTAAGAACACAAAATTAATAGTTAGGACATATTTATATTTGAAATTAAATTAAATTGCGCAGTTAATATGTAGAAGAACTCACCGTAAACTGTCATTTCGAAATAAGTACTGGATCCACCAGTAGCACAATAGAATCGTATACCATGATCAGATCGCATGATTGGTTGTAAAATCAATCTTGCTGATACCTTAAGTGAACCATATCTGATACTTTACATCTGCCCCAATAAGGTTGTTTCCAAAAATTTGTAGTGTAGGTTTGGTAGGACACTGCAACTTTATAACCACCCACCCACCAGTTTATTTCACCACCAAAGGATGTATAACATGTAACCCAAATCTTGCTCCCCACAACTGCTGGTTCAGGTTGCCAATACATTGAAAGAGCATCTAAAAATTTTAAAAGAAGTTAGAAATTAAGAACAAGTTTATTATAGATTAGTAAAATGCATTTATCACTAAAATATTACTTAATGTCACAAAATGTCAATATTTTAAACAGAAGAAAAAATGACCACCTGTTTCTTCTCCAGAATTACTTAACACATTGTAAAATGGCAGACAAAGGTAGAAACTGGCTCTCAGAAGAAACATTTTTGTACTGCACAGCTGTTAGGGGTATGATGAATTATTTATAGTCAAATTAACATTTATTCTTATGAAAACATAAATGTGATGCTTAATATAATTATCAAGTGTGTTCCTCCCTTGTATGGGTAACTGCACACAAGATGTAAAAAGACAACTTTGTGGAATTCTCTGCAATTTTTCTGGTAAAGGCTCTGCCAATCCAGAAATATTTTAAATCGAAGAATTCCTTTTTTCATACTCTGACAAAGATGACCAAAATAAGGCTCATAACAGACTAAGCAAAGGACTCAATCCCACTAAAGAGTGATTGTCAAAACGAGGAAAGACAAGAGACGCAAGAATGATTTCGCAACCTGTTTGACAGTTATGGTTTCAGGTAAATGAACCTGTACGTTGAACGAGGTTACCCATTTAACCATTATAGATCTTGAAACAGGAAGATGTCAATTACCATTTTATTTTTACTGAGAAGCCAAATCAACAAGGGTAATTTTTCTTAACCATCAAAGAAATGAATGAACAAACTTTCATGTAATTTTATGATCAGTACTACATAAGAAACCCAATATTTGTTGAATAAAAATTGCAGACATTCTCATTAAAGAATTTTCTACCTTACATCCCTCTTATATGTGATTGACAGTTTAACAGTAAGATAAAGGATTGGGAAAGAAAATTAAGTTAGTACAGACCCTGACAATCCACTACCTCCATGATCTATGCATCTTTTGTGAAGAACGAATTTAGTCAATATTTCATATGATTAATAAATCAGAACTTTTGTTCCATAGCAGAGATTTACACTTTGCAAATGGATTTTATTTGATAATCCAACAGTAAAAGTAGAAATTCACAGTAAAATAATAGATTTCAAACCATAAAAGGTTATATGCAGTTTTCTTTCTTCGCAAGTGTCAGCACATCTGCCAATTTTTATTAGTGAGAGCATACAAACGATACCAATCATACATTGCTAAGTACGCTTGTATTCAGAATCCAGCAGACTACATACACTTGTGACAAACAATTAGGTAAACCACGGTTATGTATCAGTGGATGCTCAGTATTGCTATCTGTTACAGTGATGCATGCATAGCACATCCATAAGTAACAAAATAGTGACAAACTAAAAATAACTGCTGGACAAAACTGGTGAAAAAAAACTTGTCTGTTTACCATCCCAAATTTAGCAAAAATGATGAAACGTAAATTCTAATTCTATTACATGAATGCAGACAACAATATTTTGAAACTAAAGACGAAGCAGCTGTAGAGACTCACTACAATTCTGAAGACAGAATTAACCAAGTTTATTTTAAGGTTTCCTCTTTGTAATCAAAAGATGATTTCATGATCTCAATGACTAACAATTTACTTTCAGATTTCGTTACTGACATAAAACATAGTATTTCATTCAGATTAGATGCTCTCTGTCCAAACTGGAATCTCTTAAAAGTAGAAAGTCAGAGCAACACTGGAACAAACTATTTGACAGGGAACATGAGTACAAGTAGATAGTTATCCAGCGCAAACCATCCACCCAGTGACATTGATGGGAAAAAACAAAAAGACTGCATGTCAAAGCAAGATAGTCAAGTACTTGAGTACAAACATACACAACAAAGAAATTCAATGACATTGAAGAAAAGAATGTCTTCTCAATAATGTCAGAATATAAGTAAGAACAGTTTGATAAAGATCAGAATAAGATAGCTTGTTGCTAGTATTATATTTCTAACCGAAGAAAGAGAGATTAGTCATGTTTTCTGCAAGAATGCCATAAATACTCCATCCAGAAAAAATGGAATCACTGATAATAATTCCATGCAAGCATCCAACATCTTCACAGGAACACAAACCCTCTACAGCAGTTTCACAATGGGAGTCCACTTGGGTCCCTGGGAAGGAATTGGGGGAAAATCCTCATCTTTTATATCTCTTGTATTGTTGAGCCATAAAACCACAGGACAATGTAAATTGAACTATGAAATTGACTGTGTGTGATTCACACTCTTTCCTTTAAATGATGATTCAGGTTTTCTCCCTTAATTCGCGCAAATCCCCGACCGTTTGATTAACTTTTTAGCCTTTCGCTTCTTGTCAATTTGCTAATTGTGTGAAAAGGGGAGGAAGGGGGGTAGCGTTACTACTGCTACTACAATATGTCTAATTAACTCAATGTTTTCTACAAATTGCCCCCTTTTTGTTAAGGCTTGGATGGTAGAAACCCAAAGTCTGGGTTTGATTATTGTTGCCTGCTTTTACGTGTGGCTTCCAATTGTTGTGCTTTAGTCGAAGCCTTCACTCCCCTAGTGCAGTGGTTCCAAACCACTGGTCTGCGGCAGACAATATTTCAAAATATCGAAAAAGGAAGACAAGTGTTAAAAAACATGAGATGACTTTCTGACAAGGAATTGATTCCTACAAATATGTGAAATGATTGTTGCTCGTGGCAGACTGGTGTAAATCGCCGGTACCGGTCTCCCCTCTCCTGCCTCGAGATGCAGCATGACCACCCGCTCTGTCACGCCATGGGCTCATCAGACGGCGGCATGCTGAACAGATTGTTCTCACCAAAAATTCTTCTAAAAGTAAAAATTTTAAATCACTTTCAAAATGAAATTTTCTCCATATTCTAATATATTTTATATATTTCTTCCATATTTTCCCATAGATAGCCTCACAAAACAGCTTCTAATTACCCAAATAAGATATGCGTCGATTAATCTTCTAAATCTACCCACCTCTTAAGTGCATCTTTGTTCTCAATCGATATTTAAAAATTTTGCCGTTTTTTAGCGCAACTTCTGGTCGGCCTACTGATTATTGTGATTATAGTGATTAAGATTGTAATTAATTAAGAGTTATAAAATCATTAGCGAGTTTACTTTTGTATTTCGACTTTTTATGATTGAATTTAAATCATATGAGATTTAAAAAACTTTGTATAAGATTAGAAATGTAATTCACTTTTATAATTTCTTGATCATCGACCTTTCAAGTTTATTGACACAATTTACAACACATTATTACATCCTAATTTACAGATAGCTAACATGGATAAACAAAAATCGATAGAGTACTTTTTCAGAGATAGCACAGAGCCTGCACCTGAAGCTGTAAAAAAAAAAGGGACTCTACTTCAAAAAGAAATATAATTATTATATATACGGAATAAAAAGTTATTATATCGTACATTTATGCAGACTTTAAATGCTATGAAAGAGCAGATATAGACTACTTATAATCAACATAACAACTGATCTGCAATGCAAAAAATGGTTGGGGACCACTGCTCTAAGGTATCATCCATAAAATGAAATTAAATAAATCCTGTAGATAATTTGGTGAGTCAATTTAGATTTCGATTAGCATTCACTTTCACTGGCTAAAATCAAGATGTGGCAGTGAACTGATTGAGCCACTGTAATGTGGCGAAACCGGTTTAGCCAAGCCCATGGCCTGAATCAGCCAGTGGATGCTGCGCATAAAAGCCGGCCGGCAATAATAATCAAACCCGGACTTCGATGTTTCTGTCTTTTCAGATTTGTATCTACAATGCCAAAAGGCCATTTTCTAAGCAGTTGGCATATGAAAACACCAACAAGAGAGTCCGCCAATGTTCAGCGGACTATGTAGTGTTTGGTTTCATTCGTGATGCTACTGATAAAACCAAACCTTACTGCTTGTTGTGCAGCAATTCCCCCTGTAATGATTCCATGAGGCCAGCGAAGCTGATAGGACACCTCAAAAAACTTACGTCCAGAACATGCAGAGAAACCCCTTGAGTACTTCGAATGCCTGGAGAAGTTGGAGAGCAAGCATAAATTGCTTCATGCAATTTTCAAAACACAAGCCAGTATGAATGCATGTTGGCTCCAAGCTAGTTATGAACTCAGGTTTCTTCTTGCTAAGAAATCTCAACTACATACCAATGGCAAAGAGCTGCTGAAATCAGCCTTTGAGATATTCCTGCGGACAATACAAGACAACAAAAGACCTGGCCAGGAGCTTGCCACCTTACCCCTCAGCAATGATACTGTTTGCCGCCGCATCCATGAAATTGTAGTCGATGTCAAGACACAAATGACCACGATTCTCCAGATGACCAAATTTTCACTGGCCCTCAGGGAAACAACCGTTCAACACGGTGAAACCATTCTACTGGCCTAGGCCAGGTTCCAGCACAACTCAAAATTCATGGCAGAGATGCTATTTTGCGAGTCTTTTACAATCACCACCACAGCACAAAATATCTGTAATCATGAAGTATCTGACTGATAATGATATTCCAATTGCCAACCTTGTGTCCACTGCTGCAGATGGTGCTCCAACAATGATGGGACAACACAAAGGAGTATTCAAACTTCTGAAAGATGCTAATCCAGATATGATGACTGTCCACTGTATTATTCAGAGTGAGTTTGATGGCTGTAACCATCAGTCCTAAGACAGATCAAATGATGAAAAAGGTGATCAAATTGGTAAATTTGATAAAAGCTCATCCTAAACAGAGAGATTGTTCAAAGCATTGTGTCAGGACATGAACGATGACTACATGAAACGCATGTGCGATGACTCTCGATACGCAACTGTCTGGAAAGGTCCATTACTCTGTACGATGTTGGACCTTGATGGGGACCTTGAAGATTTTCAGTTCTTGAAATCTAGTGAATCCAAGGCCTTAATTTCATATCGTGCAGATATTTTTGGTAAATTAAAAGTTATAAATAACGAACTCCAGGGTGAACAAAAAATTCTCATGGGTTGCAAAACCCAAATCTGTGGTTTTATAGGCAAACTAAAGTTTTGGAAGGCCCAGGTCTTGAAGAATAATCTGTCACAATTCACGCATCTCAGCAAATATGAACCATCAGACAATGTTATCCAAATTCTCTCTGAACGTCTTTCCAACTTGCATGTTGAGTTAAATTGCAGATTTACAGATCTCCAACATTTGAAATTTCCCTCTTGGATTACTCAGCCATTTCTTGTTAACTGTGAAGATAGCGAGTGTTGGGCTATGGAATCAGATCAGATCTGCAAGTTGATGGACTTACAAAATGATGACAGCATGAAATCGATCCATGCCTCAAAAAGCCAACTGATGTGTCTGGATCCCCAAGTCAGTGTCAAATATAACAAACTAGCTATGCAGGCCCGCTAGTACTTCTGCCATTTCTGACCACATACTTAGTTGAATGTGCCTTCAGTGCTCTTACAGACATTTTGAAATAAAGAAGAGGATATATCAATAGTTGTGAATGTGGTGATCTTTGAGCAAAATTTACCTGTTTTGTTTCTCATTGAAGTTATACAATTCCAATGGAAATCTTATATCAAGTTACAATTCTGAAATCGAGATTATTTTTTTTTTTCATTAATATTTTGGCCAAATAATCACTTTAATACAATTATTCGTTAATTGTTTTGTTTTGTAGTAATAAAGATTGCTTCTTATTTGTTCCTTCATTTTCGTCAATAATTACCTTTAATTAATTATTAGACAATAATTGCTTTACATTGTAAACTAACTGAATTTCAACAAATACTATTGTAAAAATAAAGTATAATCATGCAAATATTTATTATTTCATGATGATTTAAGGATGGGGAGGAATAGGAAGAGCCTGAAATCACTAAGGGAGGAATGTGATGTGCAACATTGAGAAACACTGCTCTACAGCAAACAATCATCTATGAAGAATAATATCATCATGATCTTACAATCAAATACAAATCACTACTAGGACTATGTACAGACACTTACCAATTTTCCTTACATGTAGTAGTACATGCAACAAAACTGCAAACTGAAGTAATTTGTTCAACATCATTAGTCTGAAAACAGAAGAGGATTTAAATAAAGGATAATCAAATAATAATCACCGTCAAATATCTTACATTTCAACTTAATAAGGTAATAAGTGTACAACATTTGTTCGTTAAATAATATCAAAACAAATTCGAAAACCTCCTTTCATATCACTGATTTGGAACTGTATAAACAAAAGAATTAATGAGAAATATTTATTCAAATAGCATTAATCGTTACACCTCTCCATTTTGGAAATCCACTGATGTTACTATCAGCAACATATTTATACTTCAAAGGGAAAATCCAGGCATCAAATCAATACACAAATAACATTAAAAATTGTAATAATAGAAATGCAGCCATTCCATTAAATATAGGAACAGTGTGAACCAAATGTAAGAATTTATTGTAAAGTAGTAACATTTAAGATTTGCAGTGAAGAAATGTTACCTCTAAGGTCCTTACCTGGAGTTGCCACGCCCACCACAGCAACATTCTGCAGAATGTTGTACAAAAGGTATAATTTCTCTTTGTAATAATTACATTTAAAATAAGTACAACAATGCAATTCCCATTTTAGGAATTATCCGCTTCTCCATTTGTGATAATTATTTCTGACTGGCCTTTGAAAAGTATTGCTGTGAATAAATTGCCTACAGTTGTTAGTAGTAAAGTTTAGTGAAGTATTCAAAAACAGAATAACAAAAGTAGAAGTCAAATAAAGGGATTCCGCAATAGACAGAGAGAGAGAGAGAGAGTGCATTCAGTCATATACAGCGGGCCTGCAGTGTGATGGGAGGACCCTGATGGCTCTATTGCTGTTACTCTTTTCTAGACTGTAATTGAAAAACTCAGGTACACCCGCGTAAATGTAGGAAAATATTCTGTTAGCGACATTACTGACTACATTGGAAATTCTTCAAGACATCATCATCATCATCATCATCATCATCATCATCCAATACTTACCTCTAAAAATAATAGTGCAAACAATGAAAACACATGCATTTCCAAACATATCCGGCCTGTAAAGAAAAACGGTACCAGCTCGTAAGACCGCTTGGCTACAACAGACACGAAGCGAATATCCGAGTTCAGGGTTTCCTAACAAGGGACAAATGGCTGTAGGAATGCAGTAGTTTAGCAAATAACTTGGCGAATATATACAACAAATTCTATGCAGTTGAGAGAAAAAGATGAATAGAACTGGCATCGAAACTGTATTTGTACGCCAGGTTCTGGAATTGTACACTGAGCATTAGGATGTGGGATGTCAGGGGTAAAGTTACTCAACTCTCTTCCTGTGTTAATGTCGACAGATCCACCGACCATTCAGCCTGGCACTTATTATCCATCTTTTGCTGCCTCTTCCAGGTGAGGAAAACCTGCCAAGAAAAGAGAAGGTCCACCACCGTAAAATCAAGGGAGAGAACCCTGCCGGCACCCAACTGAAAGGCGTCGTTTGTCTGCAATGAGCCCCCAGCTTCCTCTGCGACAGCCCCAGTTCAGAACAGGTCCCTGCGAGCATCTCTCTCTACCCGACCGAGGAGGGTCTGGAGGCAGCAGTGGAGACCCCGACATGGTACAGGGGAGGGAAAGTCGGACGGTGTCCTCCCTCTCTCCGTGCCGGGCCACCTGACACGGAGAAGTCAGGGTTAAAGGAAACTCTGGCCCAGAGATTGTGGGAGGAGGAGGAGGAGGGGGGAGGGGGCAGAGGGATCTGCTTCCTTACCTGTCGATGAAAGAGACCCGCCCGCCAGTCACAACGGTATTTTCTCCACCGAACGCTAACGTTCTCCCCGAGTGAATAAAACGGCAACGCGGGGGCCCCGCCTTCTGTCCGTCGGCGAGGGGAAGAAATACAGGTGGAAGCAGGCGTGGGAGAAGGGTGAAGAAGGAAAGTCTAGGAAAAGGGAGAAAGGTTGAGGCCTACACCGTTCTGGCGAGTCGCCTGCAGCTCGTTTCCACGACACACGGACACAGCGATGATGACCTTTGACCCCCCGACGCGAATAACGCACTTTCTCGTCCGTCACTCAGCGGTGAGTGTATGGAGAACCGATTATATTGTTTATTTTCTTGTTATAATTTACATTGTAGAGAAATAACTCTGTGGGATGGCCTTGATGGACCCAGGTGGCTCTTTGCTACCCCACTACAGCCTCATGTCGTTCTGACTGTTTGCCCTGTGTCTGCCGTATCTATGGTTACGCGGGCTGCTCGCCACCTGCTGAGACAGTTCCGTCCTGTATTTCCAGACAACTTTTGTTTGCACTGGGTCGGTTGTTCATTGTGTTAGCGGTTATGGAGTACAAATGTGGAGCGCAGAAGAGCAGTGACACACCACTGAGGGCAAACCTTGGCACCCAGGACGGTCTCCAGCAGACGCTGCTTCAGTCCAAACTTTCAAACAACGAACCTCTGCACCTCGTGATCGGAGTGAAAGCCGACAGGGCCATTATTTGTTTTTATCCTCAGCCCTCATCCATTTGTTCGTAATTTTCTGCTAGATCAGGGTGCTCATGACAGAAATATAACAGAATCCCAGAACAACAGCAGTGTAGCAATCTTCACAAAAAGTGTTACTTGAAATGGCAGACCGTAGTACCATCGCATCCTAGTTGAATTTCTATCTTTCCCAGGCCGGAGAAAGAGATTCAAAGTGAAGCTATTTATGGAGACAAGTTCTTTGCTTGATGTGACATAGGCTTGGCATTAAGAAGCAAATCTCAGAAAATCAGACAGCCAAGTAATGAAAATGTTCTTCGAGCCCTAGAGATTTTGAGTCACCATGACCTGTTTCTTGAATAAACAGTGGCAAGGTCAGAGGATCTCAGAAAGCTATTTAATGCTTACAAATGCATTATCTGTCTAGTAACACAAAATGAATTTATTTCTTGCTCTTCTAACTTAGAACAGAGAGAAAAAGAGAAGTATTCTATTATTATTGATGCAACTTTAGATTCAAGTCATGTTGAACAAACAACATTTATTGTTTGTTATGTTAACCTGGATGAAGAAGAATGCAAATATGAAATACAAGAACGAATTTTGGAATTCACTGACTGCTGCCAAAATCAGGAGTTGAAATTGCAACCTTGATGGGTTTGTTGACACTTGAGAAACACTTAATTCCTCTTAATGAATGTCGTGGCCAAGGTTACGACAATGAAAGTGACACGAGTGGGGCGTTTAATGGTGTACAAGCACTTTTTCTTCAGTGGAATCCTTTAGCAAAGTTTTTCCCATCACAATCTCAACTTGTGTGGAGTGCACACTGCTGATTGTTGCCCTGAAGCAGCAACATCTTAAGAGATAGTACAGCAACTGTATAATCAGTTTAGCTGCAGTGCGCAGCGATGGAAAATTCTGAAGGGGTGTGTTGGAATTTCTCTACATTCAATGCCCGATGCTCTTTGTTGGAGTGCACGGGTGGAGTTCGTTTTGATCAATTGCAGCTCATCTAGCTAGTTATTGTGTGGAACGTTCGAATAAGCTAAATTGTGTAGAGACATGTTGTCTACTATGGGGTGTTTTGGAATATATCACATGCATTATCATGGCATTAATCTGGTTAAAGATTTTGGAACAATTGACCACAGAAGAAAACTGCTACAAGCTTGAAATACTACCATTGATGTTGAAGTCAAGAACATTGAAAGCTTATTAGTTGAATTAAGCTTTATTTTTATAAAACTGGAATATTGTACTTTCTGAAACTAAAATTGTTGCCAATGCAATGAATACTGAACAAAAATTTCCAGAAATATGCACTAAGAAGAGGAAAATGTTTCATGATGTAACGACAATTAGAAATCCAGATGACCTATTCAAGACAAACGTTTTTCTATGTCGTTCTTGACAATCTAATTTCCAACCTTAAAAACCGTTATGAAGCTGAGCAGATTTGAGATGAGAAATTTGGGTTTATGTGGAAATACAGAAAAATGACTGAAAATCAGTTTGAAGAAAAATGCAAACCATTCATTAAGACTACCGTGCTGATGTATGTCACAACAGATTTGTGTGAAGAAGTGAAATGTTTGAAATCAATTCATTTGGCTAACATTGAAGTCATTACTTTGGAACTGTTGGACCTCCTAAATAACATTCATGAACTTAAAATTTCATGCTTATTTCCAAATTGTTGTGTAGTTCTGCATATCATTTTCACTCTTTCAGTGACTGTAGCTGAAGTACAGATGCCATTTGGCACTCTGGTCTGTATTATACATTGCCTCAGGCCGAATTATGTATTGTGAATAGTGCCTCCCAGATTTGGGAACATTGGCCATTGAAGAAAAACTTGCAAGCTATCTAAAGTTTTTTTAAAATTGAAACATTTGCTATCAGAAAAGCCTGCAAAGCATTCTTAGATGAATTGTAGACTTGTAGACAACTTCATGACTAAGCTGATTAGGTGTTAAATGTTTTCATTGAAAGTTATTAACGATGATAAAGAATGTTAAGTTTTGTGTTTGCTTATCAATGGCGTTTTCATTTTTAATAAGAACTCTTAGAAATAAATAATAAGAAGAAACACATATATATGATAGAAATATAAATAATAAGAAATAAAGAACTTCTGTTCTAATAAATGCTTCTCAGTAATGAACACATTCAAATTCTAAGGTAAATTAAGTCACATAAAAAACTTGTTCAAAAGGTAGTAAAGTGTGTTTGGTGGCAACAGCCTTTAAAGAGTGGGCACCTGATCATGTATCTTGCCTTGCACTCAGTACCAGCTCTCAGCAGCCCTGCACAGTTGTAGGAACTCTTTCTGTTCTTGGAATGCTGAGTGGAAGGAATCTTTATTACTTTTCTAAGACACAATGGCTCTGTTGTGCATATGAGTACAGAAAAAAACAGCCCAAGTCAGATGGTAGGTGGTGTTACCCATCAAAAGTGTGATTAAGCAGGTGAAATGGAATGGTTCTCAAGCAGAAGTTTAGAATCATGCAGCAGTACGACACCAAAAGACTGATGAAAAAACCAAAGCTCAGATTAAATACTGGTGGAATCAGGAAGCAGGTGAGTAAATTATGCATGGACAGTGGCTTGTCTCAGAAGCCACAAAAGGCAAAATATACAGCAATTCTACTGTCACAGCCAAATTAACGAAGAAGATCTTCCAAGTACATCTTTCTGCTCCATGAAGACAATGGTGTTGACATCAAGTGGTTTGAGACACGTCAAGTGGCACTTGGTGTGATTGACGATTGGACCACGAAGCTGGCCATTGAGGTGATGAAAATAACTAATTGTGACATATGCTTCCTACTTAACATTGGAGTCAGTGAGAAAAGCAACAACAGCAAAGGTTCATCCACAAAGAAAATGCCTGGAAGAAGAAATTGGTAGTGCACAATAGGTCAAGAAATGGCTTATATAGGTGTGGTAATCTTGGTTGTGTGTGCCTCATGTTTCTGATGAGCTTGATGATGGTACTGGAGATGTTTTTGTTGATCTTCCATGGAGACATATTCATCTACCAAGCAAGCCCATGCCAAGTGAACCAGAGAGATCACCTGGGAAATCTAGGAATGACAACACTTGAGTGTGATCCCAGTTTGCCAAAGGTTTTGTGATGATGATGAAAACTATTGATAATCTTGCAAAAAACATCCTGAAGGTTAAGCTGGACATCCTAGTAGAGTGTGCTAATCCCTGGTGATGACCCAACCTCTGTCAAGCAGATGGCAGTTATTTGGAAACAGTGGCATGTTGAGATTATGCTTTGTTGCTGAGACTTAATGACTTGTTTTGATTATCTTTCTGGCATGGTTTCTTCTCTTCTGTACCAGTCCAAATGCATGGGTTTCTTCCTTCAGTTATACAGAGGATTTATAATATGAATTTTTCAGCTACTTGTGGTGGTGTTTCTGCAAATAACTATTGACTGGCATGCCCAAACTGTACCCTGATAACTTTCTTGGTCACTAAAGCTGATGCTCTTGTTCTCCCCTTTGTAGCTTACTTCTGCAAGATTTCCTCAAGATCTTGAAGTCATAACAGGATCTGCAGAGAAGTCAGAAGATTGTTTGTTTCCCCTTTACTTAAAAAAGTATGTTGCGACTACCAAATCCGCTTCCAGTTTCAGCAAAGGGTGTTGCAAACTGGTTTTATTCTGGAAGGAAAAATTTTGGTAGAAGCTAAAATTAAAACTACCACTGGCATGGAGGCGTTAAGTAATCCTAAAAGATGGAGAAAATAAATTGAAACAAGTAAACTTACATTGCATATTAATGGCAATTTAAAAAATAATTAACACAAGTTTTATAAATACATGAATAATTTATGATCAGGAGATTTTATTTGTAGGTAAAACAAATTAATGAAGAAATAACAAGCCATATCTTTTTCAGGAAACATGCCACTTCACTGTATGGTTAAGGAATAATGGAAATGGATCAGAGACCATGGCATGCACCATTTTATGATACCCAACATGGACAGAAGACTGCAGATTATACAATCCTGGGTATGTTTAATTTCCATATTATGTTTTTGTTCTGCTAAACATCTTTATAGATGTAACTAATTTAACGATTCTCAAATATTCTCATGAAAGTTTTGAATTCAAATATTAAAAATTGTGGTCAGTTGATATATGGAAAATAACAGGTCCATATATGTATCTTTTTCAAAATTCATGTCATTGATCCCATTGGTTAAAGATCACATGGTCTTTCAAGTATAGTTTACCGACATTCTGAAGTATGGATTCGAACATTTAGGTTTTAAATTAACAAAAGGTTTGTATTGTGGCGAGTTACTAAATGATAAAAGATGGCACTTGATTGTTTGGTTGGTAGAGTTCATAAAATAAAGAATAGTATTCCTTCATTACATCCCTGTTTGTTCACCATTAATCCATTTTCCTTTTTCATTTAATTACATTTATCAGTTAACACTAACTTAAATGCTAAGTACAGCTCTCATGGCTTTTATCTCACTATGATGTTGTACTCTCTCTTTTCCAACTGTACAGGCAGCCATTTGTATCTGTGGGCAGCAGCCAGTCTTTCTGTATCCCAAAAGCACTTATGGGCCCCTTAGAATGGCTAGTTATAGAAACTTAAGGATGTACCTTTTCAATTTGATTGCATTGGGTTTGGGCAATTTAATTATTTGCCTGTGTAAGATTAGTGGGGCTGTGAGTTTATGGCCTTTGACTTCAAGGGCGCTACGTTTCAGGTGGCGTTTCAGTCGTGGCCAACTGAAGGGACAAAATGAAATTCACAAAGACTTGTTTACTTTTGACCTGAGTGATTAAACGTCTCAGCCACAGTACCCTGACATTCTTCAACTGTCGCTTATAGTAAATGAGGTGTTGTTTTTTTAATGCTTTAGTAAATTGTTCTCATGCTTACATCTTATAATACTTTTTCATGAAAGTAACTTTGGTGACTTTGTGGCACCATCACGTTTTAAGAGCCAAAGGTAGCTTGCCACAGAAACTTTGCTTGAAATTGGCCACGAGAGGCAAAACGCCTGTCCTCACCTCTTGAATGGAAGTTCCAAGGACACTGCATGTGTGAAAGCAACGGGTCAGAACGAAAAGTTCCAAAGAAGTAGAAGTTGGCTGAATGCAAATTAATAACACTTTAAGGTGTACAGCCAAAATCATTGCAACAACATGGATGGAAAACTGTCGGTGAAGAGCACAAAAACTGGAAATGAAAATATTAACCCAAACTACTGGTGCCATGATAACATAGGCTGTCACATCAACATAGTCAGTGTTGAAAGCCAACACTAAGATTTTCTGGTAAGGGAACCTTCCCTCTTGGTGGTGATCAATTAGACAGCATGCCTGTGGATGAAGACAGTGCAGCTATGGTAATGAAGTGCTTATCAAGGCTATGTTTTCAACTACTGGGGTAAAAGTAGCATTAGTAAGTGGAAATTGGTATTACAGTCAGTCCTTGTATTGTCAGGTAATGTATGTTACCACTCATTCACTTCCATGTTGTATGCATGCATAATAAACAAAATAGTACAACAATTTATTTTTATATAGAATGTTTAACATCAAATATGCATGTTAGGGTAAGTTTACAGGTAAAGATTAGTTCCATTAGATACATATGTTTCTTAGACTGCACCCAAAAACACTGCTTATGTAAACACACGACTGATTTACAGTA
Organism: Nautilus pompilius; assembly: GCA_018389105.1. NCBI lineage: Eukaryota > Metazoa > Mollusca > Cephalopoda > Nautilida > Nautilidae > Nautilus > Nautilus pompilius. The sequence continues at coordinate 41,355 of JACATO010002241.1, forward strand.
TCCTTGTGTTTGTTAATTGAACTCGTACTTTCTGTGTAAGGCGGCTTTACCTGTGGAATGTGGACACTTGGATTTCATGCCTAAGTTGGCTGTCATAGATCAGTTTGACTGCACATGCTATTACATTATGGCCAGGTTTAGACCAAACTAATATAGCATGAAGTCCTGCAGTCTTATCACATCTTCACAAAACAATTTGGAAGGTTACCAAATCTTCATTACTGTAAAGACAAGCTAGAAAATGTCCTGAGGATGGTGCTCATTTAGACTATTAATCCAAACAATGATTGGTGACTAAAGATGGAAGTATGCAAGTGGGACATTTTGTAATATTTTGTTTTTATTTCATATTAAAAGAATAAACTGAAATAACCACATAGAACTGTGTTATCGATAACTGTACAACATCAGAAGGTCTGCATACTAATTTTACTAACTTACTAAATGGTTTTATTCTTTGTAATAGTCCTTTCTGGAAATTGCACATTCAAGGTGAGAGTAAAAAAAGTAAAATTATTACAATCGCTGAATACTAGTTACAGAAACTCTTATTCTTTAATCTTCAGTATTTACTACAGAGTACATACTTCATCATTACCCTTTTCTCATGCAGCCAGGATCTTTTCTGGAAGGTGCTGAAGGAAGATGGTGACACCAGGCCACTTTACCAGAGGAAAAATAAAACAAAACAAAATTTCTAAACGAATAATTGTGATGTAAAGTTCAATTAAAGATGAGGATCTCTCAGAATTATACAAAATAGATTAAAGTTTGTGCACTGCAACAGTATCAATGAGTGAATTTTAGTGAAGTGACATGGCAATCAAGCCAGTTGATAAAACCATGTTCTGGTAACTTTTGTGGCATGTACACCCTAGTATACAAGTTAAGAATGAGAAACATGAAAGCTGCCAGTTGTCACTTGCAATGGATTCAGAGAGTTTTCATGTATTTATATAATTGTCAGAAAATGAAAGATTTTATACATGCATAATATTAGACACCTTCTTTACAAGGCCATTGAGTCAATAAAATAAATATTAAATAACTGACCTGCTAGTTATTAACCAATGGATATCCAGAGAACTCCTTGGCTGCACATTTACCTTTGAAAAGATAAATATGTAACTGACCCTAAGTTGACAAACACTCTCCTGAGTCAATGCAAACAAATGGCCAATTATAGTTTTTGACACACTAGTTAGTGACTCTTAGTTGTCAGACTTAGTTTATTATGTACAGATACAAAAGACAACTTCGTGTTTTTATGGAATGAGACACCAGCCCCACAGTTCAGTTGGACTTTTCCCTCTCATACTTGATCCTTGGTTAGACATTTCATTTCTATGTCTCTTCCCAGTATGTACTTCATGGATACTATGGTACACAGTTGGTTGGCAAGTTTCAGATGATTTTCAACTGTACCTAATATATTTTCTGCATTGTTACCAAATTAAATTTATATTTTCATTAAAGGCCAGTGTGGGGACAATCATGAATTTACCTGACGAGAATATGGTTATGCCACGGTCAAACATGGAGTGTTATCAGGAAATTGTCAGCAGTTCTTTGAATTAGATTGCAGCAAAATTACAGGTAGGAATTACTAATGTATTTATCATATACATGAATAGATCATAATCTATAGGATACCAAGTGCAGTGATTCTGTACTGGATATTACTCCTTGCTTTAAGAAACCTTGGTGAATTCATGTAGTCTTTCTGTTACCAAGAAGGTGTGGTCCTTGTGCAAGGCAGTGAAAGATGGTTTTTGCCAGTGACAGTATTACGTCAGAGATGGCACCTCAACCAGGCTGGAGGTAAGGTTTCTCATTGGTAGAGGTAAAGATACCTTTCTTCAAAGAAGCACAATTTTCATAGTAGCAAGACATTTCTGTTAAGGTAGGTTTATTGAATATTAATGTTTGTTTATAATTTAATGGAAAGCATTGTCTATGATTTAAGAATGCTCCAGTGAAATTTTAAAAAATTTCCATTTTATGCTTACACAGAGAGGAACTGTATTAATAATTGAACATTTTCTTGAATCATACATCTGATCTCTTTTTACTATAAAGGAAATTTCATTTCATTTCTAACTTCTGTTCTTTCTGGACTAAGCTCACCTGTCATTTTACTTGTCTCTGCAGTAAGTTGATCTATACTTTCTATCTGATGATCTGTACATGTGTTTAATTTGATTGATGATCTGAAGAGTGTTGTTGTGTTTGGCTGTAACAAATCTGATGGGAGGAGTTTGTTTGCTTTTCCTGCTACTGAAAACGTGTAAACAATTTTGCTAAAATTGTTTTTGATAAACAGTGCAATTCGTTCTAGTAGTTATTTAGTAGGAAATTGAATTCATGTTTTTTCCCTCACTATGCCCAAGGTGAAACTTGAATCCTTAAATTGTCTTTGCCATTTGTTTGACCTGAAACTCTTCACATCATTGCCTTTGGTGAGTATCATTTACACATTCCATGATACTGATAAGTGAATAAGCAAAAAGACTGAATCCTGGGAGTGGTAATCACAGAAAATGGTTGGTAGGCAGATGAAGTGCACATCTATGCATGAATCATAAACGTTCAAGCATTGCTATGAATACTGGGAATTCTAGCAAGGACAGCGAAACCTGGAACTTGAAATGAATTCAGCAGTTGTTGTTTGAAGAAAGCAGACCTGTATTTATCTGAATAATCTAACATCTGTGAAGAAAACTTTCCATGACTTTTTTTTTGACAAGCAACTTTCACAAATTTAATGTAGTTACTTTATGGGGCTCTGCTTTAGAATCTCTCTGAATAGCACTGACTGGCAAGACAACTTTTGAATTTCTTCAGGAGTCCTTGGCTCCATCTCATCTCGTGGAGAAGTACGTCCTTCTGTACACTGTCCGGTAGGTTAACTGGAGGTTCTGTAATCTACTGCGAACCACACATAGACAACTCTTGTAAAACATCCAGGAAACAAAACATAATAATGTATTATAGAAATAACTAGCTGGGTGTGCAATCATACAGATGCTTGCTGTCACAAGTTATGGTTAATAGTTTGATACATGGTTCAGCAAATTTTATAACCCACTTTTCTCGAGAGTAATTGATGGTGAAAAGCAGATAGGTTTCTGTATAGTGACCTCCTAATATGGATGCCAGTTTGTGCATGTTTAACATTAGAACATAATTCAGCTGTGTCCCTTTAAACGGAAATGTAGCCCATTTTATTCTCCTAATTTTACAAAGGTTCTTTGCACTACTGTCTGTTTCAATCAATAGCCTTTTGGTATTATGTTTAGTGTAATTGCTATTTGTGACAAAAAATATTTGACACGATATATTGTTAGTAAATGTGCTGGACCTCTGTAGCTTCCCTTCTTCTGCATACTGAGCGCCAACACGGGTAGATGTTTGAAAAGTGTCTGTAACATCAAAAAATATTATTTGAGAATGTCAGACGTTTTGTGTTTTCTTTTATTGCAGTTAACAATTAGAATGTGTTATGTGATTATCACTTTATCACCCATGGCTGGCGGGAATGTCAAGTGCCTCAGCTTTGAGATCATAAAAATCACACTTCAGAAAACATTTCTATGAAACTATTACTTTTCATGCAAGTTCAAAGAAAAGAAATTAAATTAGATCTTTGTACCTGAAATCTTAAAGGTAACCTCACCTTTAACCCAAAGGATGTTTTCTGGCTCTCTGTGACTCCATTTGTGTTGTGAATGTGTTCTTCTCTCCCAGTCATCTGACAAACAGGTAGATACAAATTTAAAATACATGAAATCATCTTAATCGCATGATGAGGCAACTGCGTTTCCATTCTCATTCCTGATGTCAACTGGAGAACAAATGATGATCAGTTACTAAATTCACTAGCTTGTCTTTCTGATAAACCCATCATTCATCAGTGGGAGCTTTGAAATCTTGCCATATTTAGTATAATATTATGTTTGAAAATTTCTAGACAATGCTACAGGTAGAATGATTTTAACAATCATTCGTAGGTTGAAATGTACTGTCAGTGTGTAATATATTACATGTTGTTAGTCCGATGGTTTACATGATGCAACCTAGAAAACAGGTATTCTTTGTATTTTGATTTTACCCTTAAGCATTGTAATTTCAAGAATTATTTGTATTCTTATAGCAAACACAAAGCAGATAAATAATTTAAAATGCTTGAAAAATCAACTACCAATGAAAATGTCTAATATTGTGTAACAAATATCAGCGAGATTACTTCTAGCTTCTTATCATTTAACCACTAGAACAGGGTCTTTAGAATTTAACAATATCTTTTGGAAAGGTAGCACATCGAGGAATTTTAGCAGTAACTCGTTGAAAATCAAAGGATGACAGGCACCTACTGCACTTCAGTAGAAACCGGACAGAAAAAACCACTGGGATTTAAAGGGAAGAATACTATTGGATCTTAAGCCATGTTTGAGCATGATTTTGTGAGACCAACTTGGACTAATTTGTAATGAAAAATACACAACACATGACCATAATTAAAAGTCATTTTAAATAATTAAGTTTACCAGAAAATTCAATGACGACACAGTTTCATCATTAGATCTCGATGAGAGCACTTCCTCAATTCCTGGTTGTCAACCTGATTAAAGATTTATTTTGTTATTTCTTCACAAATCAACCGACATTTGGCCATTTTGTAATAAAAGGTTATTCATATTTGGAAACACATTCTATTCATCATATGGGGAGATTGATTATTTATGGCAAGTGGTAGGCACTAGACATACCCCTGAAGCTTAAAGCATACTGTTTTAATTGAAAGTAGTATCAAAACAATCAAATATAGGCTTGAGTCCACCTTGGGACATGGCACATGGCAGATTGGGAAATTCGGTACTTTGGAAGCTTTACCAGTATTCTCCTTAAGAGCTGGCAATATACATTCATGTTGTTCAAAACTTGGACCAGCAGTTTTGTTGATTTTCATTTCCCGAAAATAAACTTCTTATGGTCATCTGTTGGAATGAAATTCATTTGAATGTGAGGATTTAATATGATGGATCAGTTGTCTTATTTCTTAATTTGAACAAAAA